>JANAVB010008796.1:1849638-1870092 GCA_029216955.1 Iris pallida
CTCAAGCTAAATTATTCCTCCTGTAGTGCTGCCTCGAAGGCCTGAAGGTATGTCCCACATTCTCGATTTAGTACACTTAACTGAATGTCATCGTTCAGACCTTGGACGAACCAATTTATGCGGGCCTTTTCTGTTGGTAACATCACAGCAGCAAAATTTGCTAGCTTAGCAAATTCAGATTCATACTCTTCCACGGATATGCTCCCTTGCTTCAAAGTGATGAAGTCATTCTCCATCTTCTGGCTGATAGCAGAAGGGAGATACTGTTCCAAAAATGCTTTCTTGAACGAGGCCTAAGAAATCTTTCCACCCTAGCAGTTGCGAGCAACTCTGGTTTCTTTGCCTTCCACCAATCCTTCGCCCGCAGCCATAGAAGCAAAACGGTACAAACTACCTTCTTGCCATTCGGAACTCCTATGAACGCGAACAGACTCTCCATTTTATCAATCCAGTCCATCACCTTATCGGGTGATGTTCTGCCTTCAAATTTCGGAGGTTTCGCGTCTAAGAAGTCCTTTGGCCTAAAGGAAGAGTGCCTTTGTGCCGGCTGGGGTTCGTCATCCTCTACGGGATCAATCTCGTGTGTTCCCGTTGGTTTAGTCGCTGCGGTGGTATCTCGATTTATCGCAAACGCCGTGACAAGTTGAGTCAAGGACTCCAACTGTTTCTGCTGGGCCTCTATTTGGGCCTGTTGTATTTGATTACATTCCTCACTGTCCTGCCTTTGCAGTTCCAATAATGTCATGATCCGTTCTATCGGATCTGTCAAGGAAGCTGGTTGAGTTGGGGCCATTTCTCTACAAAAGAGTATAACTTCTGTCAGTCTCATAAAATATTATGGACTTATTGTATGGGGCATTGGTTTTCATAACTCAAAATCGGAACTCTTTTGAAAGCCATCAAAATACTTTATATACTTTTTCGAAAACGATATTTGCAAGAGGCCAAGGACGTAAAGCCATGCTCTAATACCAATTTGTCACGCCCCAATCCCGCTAGGGTCATCCGCCTTGCCTGGATCCCTGCGGGATCGATCGTCCTCGCTAAGGCGTGATGCCGTACAAGCCTAAGTTGCGCTTGCACAAGGCCATGTACCTGCACAAAACAACTAGTCAAGCAAAAACACAAGCACGTACCCATTTTTTGCAGAAAACCAAATATTGGAAACAGAGATTTGAAATAAAAATACTTCTTTTATTCATAAACTTGATAGGAATACAAGTACAAAGCTTTGTGAACTCAGATTTGCCTTATAATTGGCTACATGATTCTCTTTGAAACTCTCTTTTTGAAAATAGCCACAATGCCCATACATGATATCCCTTTATTACAAGCTAGAATTGAAAAGACACCTTCAAAGGAAATAAAAACTTGCAATTTGACTGAAGTGAAAAGTAGCTTCGAGGCAGTCTGTAGCTCTACTGGGCTAGACGAGCTTTAGTGCCTCTCCTGAAATCCCCCTATCTCCTTTGCTTTCTGAAAAAGGTGCCCACAACATGGGTCAGCACACATCATGTACTGGCGAGCAGCTTTTGTCCACACTCGCAAATCTCTGCACTAAATCAACATGTGGAGCTAACATTTTACTAGTGATCTTTCTACTTGTCTAGATTCTTTTTAATAATTCATAAGAAACATAGCAGCAGAAAGCACTGTATAATAAATCTTACCATCGCCGACAGTTATCCCTGCACAAGACAGGTTAACACAATTTGTATATGATATAAAAGCATACTGTTTGAATCTGCCTCTTTTGTTAGGATTGCAATGCACTCTGATTTCATAAATGTACCTAACTACATGTTGGTCCACGGGTCATTCTCCGTGATTAGCCACTGTGACTCTTGGGTTTTGTTCATCGCTAAGGACACTCTATACACCCCTTGGTTTCATTACCACAGGACGTTACTCTAATCCCCCTAGGCCGAGCAGCTCAGGTGCCCCCAAACTGGTCGTAAGGATTGGCCCTGTGAACACAAGTTGTCCGAGACCAAATTCATGAATGCACTCTATCAAATAAATCTCTAGTATGACAACATATACAACTCTCTGTATTTCCGTCTTACTCTTTATTCTCTATACGGCAAGCAGTATCATCTCTGTTTCATATGACTTTAGCAACATTTACATCAATCTCTTGTAGCAGAATAAGAACTTTTAATCATTCATATCAAGCATGAGTAAGGCAACTGTTCTTTGATTAGCATCTAAGTTCAATTCTTTGTTTCTTATCTTTTGTTGGTTTGGTATCGTTGATCAGCGGAACACAACAAAAGAGTGGACTAGAGATCAATTTATTAGGGCGTACAGATCAATGTCTGTTCGGTTGAAGCAACTCACCAAGATAAATCTTAGTTGAGAGAATGAGGGACTTCACGTGCCGTTCACGTCCTATGTATGTCTATGCGTCCCCCTGCATAGGCACTAACATCTGATTAGCATACTTCGGTCTCTTTCTTTCAAGATTCGGAATGAATGCAATATGCGATAAAAGCGAACAATGAAAACCAATCATCGAAAACCAACTCGAAAATGCATTCATCAAAACCAAGCAACGAAAGAAAACATCCAACAAAACTCTTGAATTCATTTCAATAGAAGCCAATCCATCAATTGGAAAGGTTCATTGCATTTCATCCGTGATCAATCGATACCGACAAAGGTTTCCCCAAATACTCAGTTCGAGACTGAGTCAGCAAGCCGTAGGTATTATATAGTAGACCGCGAGGAGCGGGGCACTACATAATAACCCACTGAGAAAAAGTTTTGTCCTCAAAACTTAAGATACAAACGCACCTCCACTAGAATTGCCATCTTTATCAAGTAGGGAGGCGAGGCTATAGACGCGTGCGGTCGTAGTATTGGCATTCCGCAACTGCTGATTGTACGGATTATCTCGTAACTGCTGGTATGACAAGCCATCGTGGACATAGCTTGGATAGACGGTGGGTCCTTCAATGTAAGGTAGCGAGCCCAGAAAAAGCCTTCGACTATCCTGGTGCTGTACAATCCAACACTGCTATAACGTCTTCCCCCTAGGTCGATCTGGTCCCGGTACCCCGGCGTAATATCAGTCGAGGAAGAAATCCTTGTGCACATGTTGTCCATGACCGTGCACCTACGAGAACATCAAGACTCACGTAAATGCATGGCCTAATTTGAGGTACGACTCGAACCATACTTAGCAGAACGTGCTAGGAACCATGAGACTCCCCAAACGAGGGACCGCCTCATACATTGTAAGACGTGCATCAGAACCATGAGACTCCCAAACGAGGGACTGTCTCATACTTTGCAAAACGTGCATCGGAACCATGAGACTCCCAAACGAGGGGACCGTCTCGACGACAAACGGTTGCATGAACTTTCCATTCTTTGAAAGCAAGGGAATGACTATTGCATAGCCTTTCTACTTAACTTAAACCAAACGTGTTCCAATACGTGCCATAGACCGTGGCATACTTATCATCAAAAACAACTGTGTTTCGTGCCTTAAACCCATTGTGTTCCATGCGACACTCCTGCCCAAGTCTATTACATATGACGAGCCTTTTTTGAAACTGTAGAAACATATGGCTATATAAAGCCGAAGACCCGTGGGACCGTGCATGTGCTCAACTTGAACAACCGAGTTATTTGAGCGCCTTAACCCGTGGCATGTTCTATGGGACTAACTGTGGGACCATGGAACGTTTTTGCTATAAAAAGCAGTGAGATCGTGGGACGTGCCTGTAACTCCTCTTTCCAATATTTTAATAGTTGTACTACAAGTAAACTATTTTGCCTTTTAATATATATATATATATATATATATATATATATATATATATATATATATATATATATATATATATATATATATATTTATATCTTCCACATTTCAAAAATAAAAGAAAGTCTCAAGAGCGATTTGAAAAGCATATTTAATTTATTTTATTCCTTGACCAAAGTGTTATCAAAGTTCTAGGATTATAATTCCAATAGTAGTTATTCGTGCCTAACTACTCCTCCTTGTTTAACTAATCTCATTTTGATTATATCCTCAACCACGATAACTAGACCCTTTCGACTATACTTTAATCATGACTCGTGGTACCTTTTTACTCACGATCTAACTCTTGATCATTGGTCATACCATTTTATTATATTCGTAACCATGACTAATTCGATCACGAATCATAAGATTCCCTCGATTATATCAATTATCATTCTTATTCATATTGATTGAAATTTCGTTTCTTGATTATAATTGTAGCTGTGCTAATCGTGCCCTTCGAAATTTCAAGAAAAAATATTCTAGGGTGGGTAGAGTCTTCGATTGGTGAATTACTCTTGAAGCCATTGTTAGTTTTGG
The DNA here is from genome assembly GCA_029216955.1 of Iris pallida. Taxonomy (NCBI): domain Eukaryota; kingdom Viridiplantae; phylum Streptophyta; class Magnoliopsida; order Asparagales; family Iridaceae; genus Iris; species Iris pallida. Next base: position 1,853,993 of record JANAVB010008796.1, read on the forward strand.
GGTAGAATCTTAAGGACATTTTGAGCATTTTCTTTTCTCTTTCCTCTTCTTTTCATCTATTTTTTTAACATCTTCGTTATCATAATCTTACCATACTTTCGCCGATCAATCAAGTTCATCCATCTTTGTAGGCCTTAAATTCGAGGACGAATTTATTTCTAAGGTGGATAGATTTGTAACTCCTCTTCCCAATATTTTAATAGTTGTACTACAAGTAAACTATTTTGCCTTTTAATATATATATATATATATATATATATATATATATATATATATATATATATATATATATATATATATATATATAATATATATATATTTATATCTTCCACATTTCAAAAATAAAAGAAAGTCTCAAGAGCGATTTGAAAAGCATATTTAATTTATTTTATTCCTTGACCAAAGTGTTATCAAGGTTCTAGGATTTATAAAGATATATGTTTTACCTTATATATTATTCTTTATTATTATTATAATCAAATTATTTTTGGTTTGTTCAATTTATATGCTTTACGCAGTTTTGGAATATTTAGTAGTATCACCAAATGGTGATTCATTTATAAAAGGTTTGAATTTATTTAAACTATTTTTTAGCAATCATTAATAGGTCGTGATTAGATCATTTTGTGTTTAAAACATCATTTGATTTAGATTTGGCAAAATGTATTTTTAACGTTATTAAAGAGATCTAGTATTACTTTCATTGTTAATTTTGATTAATTGATATTTTATTGGATACGATAATTATCTTCTTGAAAAGTTTTGGCTTTGAATAATTTAAATATCATAAGTGCTGTGGTAACAAATAAAAGATTTAACAAAGTATTTTTAATATAAGTTTTTGAACTTATAAAGATATATGTTTTAAATTGTTTAATAATTACTAGGAGTATTATTTATCCAAAATTAGATTGATAGAATTAAGCATTATTTGAATTATGATAATAACTACTTGATTTTTATATTTTAATTTATATGATTTGCTTGGTTTAAATATCGATTTAAACTAATATTTCTATTCTACTAAGGGATTTCGCAAAAACCCATTTGTCAAAGGGCTTAGAAATGATTTCCAATCCAAACTCTATTCCCAGGCCAACTCGTTAGAAGATTACTCCTAATCCCCTCAAATCTGAATTGAAATCTCCTTCCTCGTTATCTCCTTCATCGTGGCCAACATTATATATAAGGAGTAGCAGCCCAACCCTTTTTCCTGCCTCCATAACACAGCCACATCCAAACTTCATCGCCGCCACCATTGCCAGAACCACCATTAAACCACCAGCCACCCACCGAATCATCAACCAAAACACAGATTAAGTGTCGTGTCAGTCGGGTCCGACCCCGAGTGTCCATATCCGTGTCCACATCCATCCACAACAAGACAACAGAAACCCAAAACAATAATATTACATCGAAGGGAAGACCCAAACTTCCTCGGAACCTCATCGCGAGCCGAGCTCGTGGCTAGTCTTCGGCACCGCAGATCCTACGCCTTCTATAGTCCAGAGTGCGGCACGCCCACGTCGCACCGAGAATGGACCCATCGCCAGAGGTCGACGATGCTACCTCCTGGCCGCCGACCGCCGTACCCTGTGACAGTGCCTCTCCGTCGTGCCCACGAACCATCCGCTGATCTTCGTCCTTCCCTTTCGCTCGACCGCTCAGCCGTCTCGACCAAGCAGCACCGCCCTTATGACCAGATCCGCAAGCACCAAGCAGCGCCGTCGCACCTTTGTGCTGCTCCTTCCGGCGAGCTCCCTCCTTGCCAAGCAACTGCAACTGATACCGCCGGAACTGGCTCCTTCCCGGAGCGTGCGCCTCCGCGTGGGCGGGACCGCCTCCCGTAGTAGCTGCGCCGTCCTCTCCTCCTCTCTCGGAGGAGCACCACCTTGGCAAACAGCTCCCGACGCTAGGTGAGTCCCTCTCTCGACTTTCCTTCTCCCAACCTCCTCTCTCCCTTCTATGATTTTTCTATTTCAAAGGACACATGTTCTGGAACAGAGGAGAGTAATGATAAAGGTTTTCTCTAATATATGGTACATATTTCTGAGCCTGGGATACTGTGAATAAATAGGGTATTTTACAAACACGAGAGGGAGAAAAAGTAATGATTACCTTTTCTTTTGTGTTATTAATTAACCAGAAGAATGAGAACTTGTTGCAACTATTATTGATGCTAAATATATTATAATAGAATTATTACGAATTCTATGTATTAGCATTATATTAATTACAGAATTATTAAATTATTACTATTTTACTATTTTGATTATTTAGTATTTCAATAATAAGTACTGTTGTAGATGTTAAATATATACTGTTATGTACTAAATGATATACATATATATATTTTCTAAACAATTTTCCTAAATGTTTTTCTCGATTCCATATTAGTCAGCTAATGACTATTTGTACCTAATGAAATATAGTTTTCGAATATCTATTAAAATCTAATGTATTCTAGATAACTAGTCTATTAGCATCTTTTCTTCATAAGGTTACATAAAATCTTATAATTACTTTCGAAAAGATTGTAAATAGTTTATATGAATATATATATATATATATATATATATATATATATATATATATATATATATATATATATATATATATATATATATATATATATTGACTAAGAATTATCTCTCTAAAAACAAGCTTCTATTAGATTAATCATAATTGTGACTAGTCATGCGTTCTTATTTTGCGTGATTTTTGACAACTTCATATCGACCCTAGGCTAATAGGCCATTCTGGACCCAACGGGCGATTTTGTGCACGACCCGCCGAAATCCAACTCTGGACATATGGTTGGGTTCGTGTTGGAAAACCAAACCTGTTGACATGTAGATTGACGACTTTAGAGACCACTGACCCTGGCACGCTTTTCGGCGCAAAGTGGGTCCAACGGCGGACATCGTTTTTGTCCGAAATTATCGTTTTGCCCCTGTGTCCAGAATTGGACTTAAGGACAGGCAATCCTGGCTAATTTGACTATTCTGAGAATGTTAGTACTATTTATTTTAGCATCTGGAGACTTCTGCATGTATTGACTGATTGTGGCTCATTGAGTGGTATGGTATTTTGGTTACACCAGCTAAGGACCTCAGGCAAGTGCACTTTCTGATTGCTTTTCGATTCATAGTAGTCTTTTCATTTCATGTCTATATATATATCTTACTGCTTGTTGACACGCTCGTCACACGGAGTAGTCGGGAGGGGAAATATCTTAGTAGACATGTGGACTACCCAGAACTATCCCCGTGTCTTTCGTGAATGCTAGCTGCTGCACACGACACGTACAGTGTGCCTTATTTACCCCTAGCCGTTCACATGTTGAAAAGGATATTTCATACCACATAGGCAGATGTCTTTTATTTTTCCTTTACTCCTCTATCGTGCTATGTCATCAGTTATCTTCCAGTTTTTCATATCTTATATGTTATTTTCATGTCTTGTTAATTCTATTGTGTTTTTGTATTGCCGTCGGTTTATGTACTTGTTCCATTCCTGATTGGAAACCAACATTTTTCAGGTATAGCCGCGATCACTCTTAGCACTGGGAAGACTTGGGTATACTGAGGTCGACCTAGAAATAGAAAACAATTGTATTAATTTCATTAATTGTAAAATCTTGTATTTTTTTTAATTATAAATGTTGTAATAAATGTAGAAATGTGAATGAGCAACAAATGTTATTTCTTGAGCATTTATTTCTTGCGGGCTTGACAGCGTTCTACCGTCGACTCTGCGGCGTAGGCTGGCTTGGACACGTCTCGTATCCGAAAAAAGCGGGTGCGGGTCGTGACAAATTTTTGTGGTGGCCCATGCAGGTCCGTCTTCGCAAATTGTGCGAACTCGTGGTAGTACCATATTAGTCGTACTACTGCGAGCCTGCGACTAGGAAATGCTCATTCACAACTAGGAGTAAATTAATTTTTAAAGAATTGTTAGGACTAGGAATCCCTAATTTAATTTGACATTTGGGTAGTTAAGGTTGCTACATAGGTCTCACTAGACGACTTTTATAGAAGGATGCATTATCGTATTTTGATTCGACAGTATTTTCTAAGGAGGGTAGATTCGTAACCCTCTTTCCGAAATTTTGAGAATACCCTTTTATTTACTTATTTGAAATTCTAGAACCTCATTTGAAAATTTCATAAGGTATGGTTTAAAAAAAATATTCTTTGACTTGCGATGGCAAGACAGCAGCGCACTGTCGCCACTTATTTGAATTATCGAGACTACGGGTTCACTGCAGCCAGCAGCGCACTGGCGTGGCATGTCCCCCAAGTTGAAATAATTTCAAGTAAGCATGAGTTATCGAATGTCATTCAAACTATAGCTTAGTTGCCCTAATTTTTTTTCTTCTTTATCTTCTTTTCCTTGAATTATTATGTCATGATTGGATAGAGTCGATAGGGTATTCATTACCGTATCCTCATTTGAGTCGTGGAACCAAAAGTTTATTGCAGCTAGCTGTACACTGGCGAGGCATAAATTCTCGGTAAAACAACTTCAGATATGGGTACGATATTTGAATACCATATAGGCTACGTCTTTTATTGGCATACGACTATAAAGTTTCTAAATTGAATTGTGCATTATTCCTAGTTGCCAACTTCTCAATATATAAACTGGTTGTTCTTTCCTCCATATCTTCCTATTTTTGAATCGTCATTTTTAAACCTAATTTGATTTCCTTCTATTAAATTCATAATCACCCCTAGATTACGATTCTATGATTATGCTTACCCAATCGACTGTGTTAAAACGATTTCGATTTGGACCATCCTTAACGACCTTTAGATCACGACTAGATTAATCTATTCTATTTCAATCATGCCAATTCGCATGTTATCCTAGAATTCGATTCTATAATCGTGCCTATATTTTAACTAAGTTTTATTCCACCGTGATCATGACTATTGTGATCTTGTTCATGCTTGTACCAACTTTTAAATTTCGATCGTGCTTGGATGACTTGCATGCATCCTAGTTGTACCTAAGTGGCTTGAACCATGCTGGAACTTTATCTAAATTTTGATCCTTGACCAGGCCTATATAATTCCAATAGTAGTTAGTCGTGCCTAACTCCTCCTCCTTGTTTAACTAATCTCATTTTGATTATATCCTCAACCACGGTAACTGGACCCTTCGACTATACTTTAATCATGACTCGTGGTACCTTTCTACTCACGATCTAACTCTTGATCATTGGTCATACCATTTTATTATATTCGTAACCGTGACTAATTCGATCACGAATCATAAGATTCCCTCGATTATATCAATTATCATTCTTATTCATATTGATTGAAATTTCGTTTCTTGATTATAATTGTAGCTGTGCTAATCGTGCCCTTCGAAATTTCAAGGAAAAATATTTCTAGGGTGGGTAGAGTCTTCGATTGGTGAATTACTCTTGAAGCCATTGTTAGTTTTGGGGTTGAATCTTAAGGACATTTTGAGCATTTTCTTTTCTCTTTCCTCTTCTTTTCATCTATTTTTTTAACATCTTCGTTATCATAATCTTACCATACTTTTGCCGATCAATCAAGTTCATCCATCTTTGTAGGCCTTAAATTCGAGGACGAATTTATTTCTAAGCTGGGTAGATTTGTAACTCCTCTTCCCAATATTTTAATAGTCGTACTACAAGTAAACTATTTTGCCTTTTAATATATTTATATCTTCCACATTTCAAAAATAAAAGAAAGTCTCAAGAGCGATTTGAAAAGCATATTTAATTTAATTTATACCTTGACCAAAGTGTTATCAAAGTTCTAGGATTTATAAAGATATATGTTTTACCTTATATATTATTCTTTATTATTATTATAATCAAATTATTTTTGGTTTGTTCAATTTATATGCTTTACGTAGTTTTAGAATATTTAGTAGTATCACCAAATGGTGATTCATTTATAAAAGGTTTGAATTTATTTAAACTATTATTTAGCAATCATTAATAGGTCGTGATTAGATCATTTTGTGTATAAAACATCATTTGATTTAGATTTGGCAAAATGTATTTTTAACGTTATTAAAGAGATCTAGTATTACTTTCATTGTTAATTTTGATTAATTGATATTTTATTGGATACGATAATTATCTTCTTGAAAAGTTTTGGTTTTGAATAATTTAAATATCATAAGTGCTGTGGAAACAAATAAAAGATTTATCAAAGTATTTTTAATATAAGTTTTTGAACTTATAAAGATATATGTTTTAAATTGTTTAATAATTACTAGGAGTATTATTTATCCAAAATTAGATTGATAGAATTAAGCATTATTTGAACTATGATAATAACTACTTGATTTTTAGATTTTAATTTATATGATTTGCTTGGTTTAAATATCGATTTAAACTAATATTTCTATTCTACTAAGGGATTTCGCAAAAACCCATTTGTCAAAGGACTTAGAAATGATTTCCAATCCAAACTCTATTCCCAGGCCAACTCGTTAGAAGATTACTCCTAATCCCCTCAAATCTGAATTGAAATCTCCTTCCTTGTTATCTCCTTCCTCGTGGCCAACATTATATATAAGGAGTAGCAGCCCAACCCTTTTTTCCTGCCTCCACAACACAGCCACATCCAAACTTCATCGCCGCCACCATTGCCAGAACCACCATTAAACCACCAGCCACCCACCGAATCATCAACCAAAACACAGATTAAGTGTCGTGTCAGTCGGGTCCGACCCCGAGTGTCCGTATCTGTGTCCACATCCATCCACAACAAGACAACAGAAACCCAAAACAATAATATTACATCGAAGGGAAGACCCAAACTTCCTCGGAACCTCATCGCGAGCCGAGCTCGTGGCTGGTCTTCGGCACCGCAGATCCTACGCCCTCTACAGTCCAGAGTGCGGCACGCCCACGTCGCACCGAGAATGGACCCATCGCCAGAGGCCGACGATGCTACCTCCTGGCCGTCGACCACCGTACCCTGTGACAGCGCCTCTCCGTCGTGCCCACGAACCATCCGCCGATCTTCGTCCTTCCCTTTCGCTCGACCGCTCAGCCGTCTCGACCAAGCAGCACCGCCCTTCTGACCAGATCCGCAAGCACCAAGCAGCGCCGTCGCACCTTTGTGCTGCTCCTTCCGGCGAGCTCCCTCCTCGTCAAGCAACTGCAACTGATCCCGCCGGAACAGGCTCCTTTCCGGAGCGTGCGCCTCCGCGTGGGCGGGACCGCCTCCCCGCAGTAGCTGCGCCGTCCTCTCCTCTTCTCTCGGAGGAGCACCACCTTGGCAAACAACTCCCGACGCTAGGTGAGTCCCTCTCTCGACTTTCCTTCTCCCAACCTCCTCTCTCCCTTCTATGATTTTTCTATTTCAAAGGACACATGTTCTGGAACAGAGGAGAGTAATGATAAAGGTTTTCTCTAATATATGGTACATATTTCTGAGCCTGGGATACTGTGAATAAATGGGGTATTTTACAAACACGAGAGGGAGAAACAGTAATGATTACCTTTTCTTTTGTGTTATTAATTAACCAGAAGAATGAGAACTTGTTGCAACTATTGTTGATGCTAAATATATTATAATAGAATTATTACGAATTCTATGTATTAGCATTATATTAATTACAGAATTATTAAATTATTACTATTTTACTATTTTGATTATTTAGTATTTCAATAATAAGTACTGTTGTAGATGTTAAATATATACTGTTATGTACTAAATGATATACATATATATATTTTCTAAACAATTTTCCTAAATGTTTTTCTCGATTCCATATTAGTCAGCTAATGACTATTTGTACCTAATGAAATATAGTTTTCGAATATCTATTAAAATCTAATGTATTCTAGATAACTAGTCTACTAGCATCTTTTCTTCATAAGGTTACATAAAATCTTATAATTACTTTCTAAAAGATTGTAAATAGTTTATATGAATATATATATATATATATATTTTTTTTTTATTTTTTTTTATTTTTATATATGAATATATATATATATATATATATATATATATATATATATATATATATATATATATATATATATTGACTAAGAATTATCTCTCTAAAAACAAGCTTCTATAAGATTAATCATAATCGTGACTAGTCATGCGTTCTTATTTTGCGTGATTTTTGACAACTTCATATCGACCCTAGGCTAATAGGCCATTCTGGACCCAACGGGCGATTTTGTGCACGACCCGCCGAAATCCAACTCTGGACATACGGTTGGGTTCGTATCGGAAAACCGAACCTGTTGACATGTAGTTTGACGACTTTAGAGACCATTGACCCTGGCATGCTTTTCGGCGCAAAGTGGGTCCAACGGCGTATATCGTTTTTGTCCGAAATTACCGTTTTGCCCCTGTGTCCAGAATTGGACTTAAGGACAGGCAATCCTGGCTAATTTGACTATTCTAAGAATGTTAGTACTATTTATTTTAGCATCTGGAGACTTCTGCATATGTTGACTGATTGTGGCTCATTGAGTGGAATAGTATTTTGGTTACACCAGTTAAGGACCTCAGGCAAGTGCACTTTCTGATTGCTTTTTGATTCATAGTAGTCTTTTCATTTCATGTCTATACATATATCTTGCTGCTTGTTGACACGCTCGTCACACGGAGTAGTCGGGAGGGAAAATATCTTAGTAGACATGTGGACTACCCAGAACTATCCCCGTGTCTTTCGTGAATGCTAGCAGCTGCACACGACACGTGCAGTGTGCCTTATTTACCCTTAGCCGTTCACATGTTGAAAATGATATTTCACACCACATAGGTAGATGTCTTTTATTTTTCCTTTACTCCTTTATCGTGCTATGTCATCAGTTATCTTCCAGTTTTTCATATCTCATATGTTATTTTCATGTCTTGTTAATTCTATTGTGTTTTTGCATTGTCGTCGGTTTGTGTACTTGTTCCATTCCTGATTGAAAACCAACATTTTTCAGGTATAGCCGCGATCACTCTTAGCACTGGGAAGACTTGGGTATGCTGAGGTCGACCTAGAAATAGAAAACCATTGTATTAATTTCATTAATTATAAAATCTTGTATTTTCTTTAATTATAAATGTTATAATAAATGTAGAAATGTGAATGAGCAGCAAATGTTATTTCTTGAGCATTTATTTCTTGCGGGTTTGACAGCGTTCTACCGCCGACTCTGCAACGTAGGCTGGCTTGGACACGTCTCGTATCCGAAAAAGCGGGTGCGGATCGTGACAGTGCCTGCTATGACATCGTGTCGATAGTCCGTGGCATAACTCAACTTAACCAAATTCGTGTTCGGTCAAAAGACCTAGTGCCATCTCTGAAAGCCATCGTGGAGTGAATTCTATGCATGAACTCAACCATTTCAAGTTCTATATCACCGACCCAAGACCACAGGATTTTTCCCTTAGCTATGTGGGTTCATCTCTTTTATTATCAAGCATACTCAGTGCATGAAAACAATATTTTATTAGTGTGAAGGCCAAGCAAAGACGAGTTCACCGAAGTCGCCCACCTGAACGAGGAGTCGTCTTGACCATACGGGACTTCGAGCAAGCCATTGCATGGCTAAGTCAAAATGCCGTTGCGTTTCGATTTCTCCGGTTGAATTGAGCGGGACGGAACATTACATTATACACCACTCAGAAAAAGTTTTGTCCTCGAAACTTACTGAGTACACACTCATCGACTTATTTCAAACATGGGTAAGTTATACTCGTCGTGCATACAGACAACTTAGTTCTAGGACAACACCTGAGCGGTATCCTTAGTACATTTCTTATCCAACATAATCCAACCGATCATTCGCTATCTTCTAGTCGAAATTCAGTGTTACCCATCCTTAACCAATCTCTGAAACCTGACTTGCATCAACGCCTCGATCAATATTCAAATTCATTTCAAATCCAATAATTGCACTATCATCAATATTATCTTTGAAACCCATAATTTCAAAATCCTCGATACCGTTTCGTTCCTTTAGCCTTATTTGAATTCATTGTATCACTTAGTTGGATCATGCACATATTTAAGGCATTCCCAAAATATATGCATTTTAGCCAAGTCTCATGATAGTGAATCCAATTCTGCATATTTGATTCATCCTATTAATCCTGGAATCAATCGTACTGATGCTACCTCTCGAAACAGGGACGTCTTGCCTAACCGCTAGTCCATCTTTTCGGGCTAAAGTCAACTTCAGTATTGGAATCACCGTTCCCAAACAATAATAACAATACTGATCCCAATCCTATGGTCAAACCAAAGTTGATAGTATGAGGCTTTCTACCCAAGCTCATATCAGTCCTATTTCTAAACTTCGAGCATAGATTTCTCCTATCCGCACTTGTAACGTTTAGTCCAAGGGGTCCGAGTCGCTCAGCAAAGCCATCCTACGGTAAGTTCTGCTCAACCAGTTCCTCTGCATATCAATATCGTATGTCCAAACTAGGAATTTGTGTAGTCCATCTCTTCAAATATATTTGATATAATCTACCTAGAATCCAAGTCAAGTACACTACGACACAATTTGATACTAAACCAATATTCTCACACCATATTCCCCAAGTCGTTTAACACAATTTACGTATTCAATCACAAGGTCGTCTAGCATAACAATATGTAATGCCCCAATCTTTCGCAAGTTTGATAATCCACACGGGACTTAAAATTACTATGCCAACGCTCCCGCAGGATAATTATCCACATCGAGGCATAACTTGTACTTTAATTCTAGACTAATTCATTCTCGATACGCATATTGGATCTACTCAATCCTCAAACTTACTTTTTTTTATTAATCACAAATCTAAACAATCCTCGAATTCACCTTCCCATCAAACCACAAGTCAAAATAATCCAATTGCCACGTTATGATCTTTCGCAAGTCCGATCATCCCCACTGGACATGAATCACCATGCCATTGGTCCCGTGGAATGATCTTCCTAATCCGACATGACGTATGTGCGAGGCAGGAGTTGCAGTCATATAAGGCAAGAACGTCAACGTTGTGGTTGTCATCGAGACAATTAAGATACTTTCGTTATCATCCAAGTAATATATCAATTCTCATTTCCTTTATCATCAATTCCGTCAACATTTTTCTTTCGGATAGTCTGAGCACTATTCATTAATGCAAACTCCAAGTTTTATCTAATCAAGTAATACAAACATTCATTATTATCAATCTCTCAAGTATAGCATCCATTTGAACAATAATATTTTATACGATCGTCATTCCTCGAATCAGAGTATCATCGAGTTATCGTACATCGATTTTTGATATACCTCAAAATTATCGATGATATATATAACCTGACGATCTTTTCTTGTAACAAACTCAGAGTCGTGCAACTGATGCCATCATCTTAACTAGATATACCATAATATTATCGACATTCAAGATCAAATTCGATCATTATCCCTCGAACTAGTTACACGATCAATTCATTCAATCCCAAAATTACGTATGTTTATCTGTCTATCTTAAGTCATCAAGCAACATATTTTTCAAATCCTTAGAGCCATTCTCGTATATTCGAATCAATTCCATACATGCTAACTTCCAATCATGCTGACTTTTCATATACGATTCATATCGATACCTCAATTGAGTCATTCGTTTGTTAGGCCTTAACTTTTCTTCGAGTTAATCTATCTATTCTTATCACTTTGTATTTCATACTCAGCGCAATTCCAATCCGATGCGTATCATTTTTGTCGTTCGTTCGAATCAAACTCATACTAGCTATCAAGTCACGACTAACTTTGAAACACTCTTTCTAAGGCTTTGTGTTTAGCACCGTGCTTGCTAATAGACTCGTTGGCACCCCGTATCCTCAATCGATTGACTTCCCTAAGGTTATCCCATACACCACTCAGCGATGAAGTTATTCGATAAATCCACGAAATAAATTTCAAATCACAATCGATTATTTTGAATCTCCGTTCGAACCATTCATCAAGGTTCAAGCATGTTCATTTATATCGCATTGACGATATCGTTGTTCGATAGCACCTCTAGCACAACGATCCAACATTTTATGAATCGAGTATAACTCATTCTTGTCCGACACAATTTCAATTTCGCACTCAACTTTACTAACATCGATGCAAATTTTAGTGTATATGCCCAGCCCGACTTAGCCAACCGTGCCTTACGAGAAACCATCTTTTGTTTACTCGAATTTTCCCTTGTGATATTTTGTAAAATATATTATTTTATTGACATCCCACTAAACATTGAGAGAAAGCGCACCAACGATATCAATTTACGAAAATGACATTTAGTACGAAGATATCAGAGTTAAAGAATTCAATTGAAAGTCTAAGGACGTAAAGCCATGCTCTGATATCACTATATCACGTCCCGGTTCTGGAGGACCATTCGTCCTCGCTAGGGCGTGATGCCGCACGAGTCTAGGTTGCGTCCGTGCAAGGCAATTCCGTAACGGCCGATTATAGGCTAAGCGACGGGGTCATCGCACAGAAGTCCCAAGCATAAACATTGAATAACACCAACAAAAAGTTGAAACAAACACAAGTCATGCAAATGGATCTTTATTAATATTGAAATAAAGATTACATATGCGGCACGAGGCCAATATTACAACACTTGGTTTCACTCTTTCTCACAATACAATTGCTCAGCTCTCTCTCTCTCTCATCTCTTAATTACAATGAAACGTAGATTCCCCTTCGGCTTGGAACTTGAAGGTGCTTCAGATAGACGATATCCATACATTATATCCCGTATAGGTGAACACTTCAACGTGGCTGTACGTCTCGAAACACCGAGGAACTCCATGCCTCAGTGCATCCAAGCGAGCTCTATCTCGAGCGAGCAGGTACCTGTCACCTGCACATGAAACTAGTAGGGTGTCGATACACAACCGTACTGGTGGCCTAGCATCTCACGAGCCCAAACAAAACCAACATGCTCGTTTAATTTGTACAACATATTCCTTCAATTGATTCTAATCTTGCCTTATCATCAGTTTTAGGACATAGACCTGGCCTATTTTGTGTCTCTAGACCATCAACATGCCTCGTACTGATATGACTTATCTTATGCCACTATACCATTCTCGTGCGAACATCATCGACATACCAACTCGTGCTTGCCTTTTTGGCTCATACACTTAAATGCAACAATATGGTTATGCCATAACTCTGTTCATTCTTTAAATATCGAGGCCGTGCCTCACAACTCAATACGACTTAACCAAACATGCCTTTACTGCCCTTTTAGACTTAACTCGAAGCGACTAACCCAACTTGTGGAACTTTGTGTTGACGACTCAAGCACGATGCCACATCTCAAGCCGAAGCATGTATCTTTACGTATAGCCAAATCTTAGGTTCCATAGTGGTCTTGCAACCCTGCATCCTTTATTGACTCAAATCATGTCGTGCTTGCACTTTCTTTGGTTCGACCGACATCGTGCATACGGATTGTCGCTCAGCACACCACTTATCTATATGGAAGACCACTAGCATGACAAGCTATCGTAGACGTAGCTCGAATAGAAGGCAGGTCCTTCAATGCAAGGTAGCGAGCCCCAGAAAAAGCCCCCGACTATCCTGGTGATGTACAATCCAGCACTGCTATAACGTCTTCCCTCTAAGTCGACTTGGCCCCGGTGTCCTGGTGTAATACTAGTCGCAAAAGAAATCCTTGTGCACAAGTTGTCCATGACCACACACCTACGAGAACATCTAGACTCACGTAAATGTATGACCTAATTTACGGTACTCGAACCAAACCTTAGCAGAACGTGCTAGGAAACATGAGACTCCTCAAACGAGGGACCACCTCATACTTTGTAAAATGTGCATCAGAACTATGAGACTCCCAAACGAAGGACCGCCTCGTACTTTGCAAAATATGTATCGAAACCATGAGACTCCCAAACGAGGGACTATCTTGGTGACAAACGGTTATATAAACTTTCCATTCTTTGAAACCCAAGGAACGACTAGTGCATTGCCTTTCTACTTAACTTAAACCAAACCTGTTCCAATACGTGCCATAGACCGTGGCATACTTATCATCAAAACAACCGTGTTTCGTGCCTTAAACCCACTGTGTTCCATACGACACTTCCGCCCAAGTCATTTTACAAATGACGAGCCTTGAAATCATGGAAACATATGGCTATATAAAGCCGTAGACCCACGGGACCGTGCATGTGCTCAACTTGAACAACCGAGTTCTTTGAGCGCCTTAACCCATGGTATTTTCTATGGGATTAACTGTGGGACCGTGGGACATTTTTGCTATAAAAAGCAATAAGATCATGGGACGTGCCTGCTATAACATCGTGTCCCAATTCGTGTTTGGTCAAAAGACCTAGTGCCAACTTTGAAAAGCCATCGTAGAGTGAATTCTAAGCATCAACTCATACATTTTAAGTTCTATATCACTGACCCAAGACAATAGGATTATTTTCTTAGCTATGTGGGTTCATCTCTTTAATTATCAAGCCTACTCGGTGCATGAAAACAACATTTTATTAGTGTGAAGGCCAACAAAGGAAAGTTCACCAAAGCCGTCCACCTGAACGAGGAGTCGCCTCGACCGTGCGGGACTTTGAGCAAGCTATTTCATGGCTAAGTCCAAACGTCGTTACATTTCGATTCTTCCAGTTGAACTAAGCGGAACGGGGCATTACAATAGCTTTCATAAAATATCTATGGGTAGATATGGGACCTCCCAAATCTGTCAAAAATGCACATCGACTCCCCTCATTAACTCTCTTCCAATTTTTTTAACCCATCGACAGTCAATGTGCAATGGAGAGCACTATCTTTTTCAAAATGATAACACGAAAAACAAAATGCCGCATCTTTTGAAGGAGAGTACTCTAACCAAGGAAATTGTTGGAACCAACAGTATTAAAATTGACGAGACTATTTTTTGAACTCAGACGGTAGAAATGATACCAATTTCGGCTGATACGGACCCATTTTGATATATATTCGTCTGATCTCATACCTATGATTAACATGGTGCCCGTGTATCAGGATTCGTAAACCTAGATCTCGTTCAAGACAATTTAAATCAACTATAACCTCATCCCTATGATCAACACTAGGAGCTGGAACATTAATATTCGAAGGAGTGGGAAGAATTTCACTTCCTGATGTTTTACCCCTTGGTTTAAAGAATGAAAAGAAGGATTTTCTTTCTCTTGCTTCCTTGATTTTCCATTATCTTTCAAAGACCTGTTAAATAGTGAATTAAGATCAAATCCAAACACCAAAAATCGAGGATTAGGGTTTTTATAAAAAATGAAAAATTTCCATAGATAGACCTATTAAATAGTAAATGGTGATGATGATAGGATTTTACCAAGGTCCAGAGGAGGTGAAGAGGAAGACGGAGGTCTGGAAGAGCCGGGCTGCGTCGCTGCAGTATACCGCCTAGTTGCAGACTCGCGGGTCAATGGTCGGGGTTTACCATTCGGGATGGAGAGGGGAAGGAAGTTGTCACGCCCCAGAACCAGAATACTGGAGAGCGGGGGCAGACATAGACAGCTACGTATAACGGAATGGAATCCACACCGCTATACGGTCACGGCTGTCTAGATATGTGAGGGTTTCACTACAATCCACCAGTCTGTTAAGGTCATAAAATAGCCTATTGTCTCAATCTCAACCAACTAATAATAGTTACAAGATGTCAGACCACCAAATACACAATAGTAAGGCGTCCCATACATTATATATTCGGAATGATCATGAAGCTAGTCGTTACAAAATGTGAGGACTAGCAAGAGTTCAGTCATACATGATCAACCCCCGGGGCTTGTCAATCATGTTACACCCCGTAGGCAGACAGTAAGTAAGTACAATCGAGCTAACACTTGCTCGTCGGCTAAAAGCCTCAAAAGAATAATTTACAATGTTACAGTGGGAGAACAAAAAGAAACCCACTCGATGCCCTAGTTACGCCTAGTGACCACCATCGGGCTGAAAAGCAGGAAGATCCTTTGGTGCTGCTCCGGTATCTGGCCATACAAAACCAGCTGGGTCAGACCCCAGAAAGAGCAAGTGCCACAAAGGAGGCTTCACTTAAGAACTAAAACCAACACATCATTATCAT
>JANAVB010008796.1:1870105-1900105 GCA_029216955.1 Iris pallida
GATTTTGAACTGTTGGCTCTACTTACTTTCAGTTCTTTACCATGCTTTGTATTATCGAGTCGACACGCATTTGCATGGTCATGGACGTACTTGTACAAGTCTGAGTAAGTTTCCTCGAACGTTACCTGGGGCACCGGGACCGATTCGACCCGGAAGGAAACATTGGTCGTGCTATGGTGGCACGAGGTATTACGGGACAATCGGCTAGGCTTGCAACCTACCCTGGAATGGTGCATCGTAATACCCTTGGAAAGTCCTTCATGGTGCAGTTTCACCAACGACCATGTAGTCAGGATGCATGCTAACGAATATTTTGTGCACACAGAGTAAATATATCATATTATCCTGTATTTTTATACAGGTACAAGGAAGTTGGCTATCGGTAAAAAATCACTTAAATGTGATATACTCAATATATGTGTTGGTTTAACTCGCATGCTTAACGTGCCGAGTAAATGATGCTATGCGTAGTCTTTCAATATGAGAAACTGCTTAACATGTTGAATTCAGTATGCTAGAAAGATGTCTTACAATAAATATTGCTCAAATGTAACATACATGCTAAGTGATGCTTGAAGTGAGAACTGTCATAACATGTTTAAGATGATAATGTTAACGATGCCTCAATGATACCTTTGTATGATAACACCAAGAATGCGATAATGATATATCCACATGAATAGCTAAGAACATGTTTACATGCTTCACTATGATGATTGCCCATGAACTGTAAACTGATGCTAGGCCCAAGTAGAAAGATCATTCTATTAAATGTTTGCTAAAATCGACCAGTTAGTGTTGGTTTAGGTGAGTGGGTTGGATTCTGCTCGCTAGTACATAGATGATGTGCTAACCTACGTTTTGTGGGCAGGTGCTCGTGCTTGGGATATTCTACACACGAAGATTGGCTTGATTGGTCCCGCGGCATCAAAGATTTATTGGGCATACAGAAGCTCTCCTTGTACAAGATGATGTTTTCTGTTTATAAAGGGCATAATGTATGGAACATTGTAATCAGTTGTACCAGTGAGTGGTAAGCCAAGTCGGTATATTGAGTTGTAATCCATTATCCAAGTATCAAATGTAAGCTTTATAGCATTGTTCAGTTGGCTTTCAATGTAAAGTGAGATGTGTTGTAAGCATTGTACTTTAATACAAGTCTTGTACTCTTCTTCAATTATCAATAAAGAGAATAAAGTTCTATATATCTCTGTGTGACTTCAAGTTATCCTTTTATCTTCGCTGCTATAACGAAGTAATGTACTTCTATTCAAGAAAGATTGTCCTCATTAACTTTAATTTATCTGCTTCTGCCGCTGCGATGTGTTTCTATTTGAAGATTATCACTTATGTACCATCTTTGCCTTATACAAGTGCAATACCATACTTGTACGACATCACGCCCAAGCGAGGACGATCGGTTCCAAGAGATAAATATGTGAAGAAATGACTCTACGAATTGGAACGTGACAAATTGGTATCAAAGCACGGCTTTATGTCCTTGGTCTCTTCTTTAATTCGTTTCATATCAAAGTTGCATCGACGATTAACCAAAGTTGCTTCCGCGATCACTCAACGTTGCTTTCGCGATTAAATCAAAGATTGCTTTTACAATTATGCTGTTGTTGTTCGGTAATCATCCTATGTTGTTGTGTCTGAAATTTCGTTGACCCTCTTGGCTGCTCACTGGATGTTCCATACAATAAGTCTAAATACATTGTGATGCCCCTGAACGAATGACTATTGTTGGTTTGGACACAAAACCCAACAATGACTCGATGCCATAGTATGTTATAGTATGAATGCTGTTTCGAATTGTGGGAATAAAGAAAAGTGGCTATGTATGCTGTAACAAGTTGAGAATTGCATGTGATGTTGGGAAAGATTTGGAATAATAATTGATGGATGATTTCAGCAAACTAGTGAGTTGACTCATATGTGCTCGTTAGTGCTTTTGAGACCCTAAGAATGTTGGCTTGTGATATTGAGACCCCGAGATGTTGGTTAAGTATTGTGATCATTGTAGATCACGAATGTCCGGAATAGAATTGGGTTGGTATTTTTTAAGGATGGCTTCGTTTCTGAGTGGTATATTGCCTCTACCACCTCAGAAGAGATGTATATTGATCCTTTCCATATGATAGCAATAAGACTATCTGTGTGTACTGGGTAGTACGGAGACTTAGCTGGGAGTCATGTATTGTGGCTAGATGACTCGAGCGTCCCTTGACGGTGATGTTTATTGAGTAGCGAGATTGTCGGAAATTGTAACCAGTGGCTTGGTTAGAAATTGTTTAGTCGAGTGATAAAGAATAGTAAGACAGTTAGTATGCTATGGGTAAATGGATATGGCTAGAGAATGTTGTGGCTTAGAATATCTAAATGTTGATTTCGAATGGTTGGATGCAAATCATATGTGGCTAATACAAGTTTATTGCTAAGCTGGAAGTTTGGAAAAGTTGTCGGTGACCAAAGGAATATTAGAAATCTGTGCTTGACCCTACGTGTAATAGATGTCAATCCATCTTGATCACCAAAGGATAGTCATTGCATATGTGCATGTATGCTAAAGAATTGAATTGTACAAGAAAAGTAACAAGTAGCAACCCTGAATATTTGTGTTGCATAGAGAATGGTTAATTGATACATGAATTGTCGGATTGAATGGAATGAATTACTCGACCCCTTGCGAAATAAGATTTTATGAATGTCCGTATGAGATTTTGATGATTGAGAAACGAATGGGATTAAGGAATTACAAACTCGTTGGATAATACCGGTATATTTGATTGTTGGTTGGGATATAGATTGTTGGCTTATGACTTAGTGGTAACTTCGTCATATAGACCGAATAGTACGATTCCATAGTTATGTTCAGACTATCGGAACTGATGACCCTTGAATAGTTAGCCTTGGCTTATGGGTTCGTGTGAGTAAAGGAATTGAAATAGAAATTAAATTATTGGGAATTTACTTGATGGATTATTAGAACGATGAGAATCGTATGTCGGGTTGGGAATTGACCGTAATGTTGATAGATCGATCTTAGTCGATCGTTGGGTAAGTCTAGAATGAGCCTTTATGGGAATTATTTCCTTGAGGAAGACCCTGGATAGATAGAATTGACCCTAGCGACCAGTTGAGGACTTACCAATTGTTGGCATAGCCGACAATGGCGATTAGTTATTCAGACTAAGTTGATACCCATAGGTTTGGGTAGAGTTCTTTAGAACTGTCGGTTGCTTATTGGCCCTGAGAATAAGAAACTAGCATGATCCCTAGAAGCCGTCCACTCTAGGGGAGTCACCTGAATGGTTAGGTTTAGCTGTCGGTATAGCTAACCATATAGACTTGACCGATTAATAGGGTGACCATTGGCGACCTTATGATAACCTTTGGCATTGAACGAGAGATGGTGATGAGTATGATCTAAGAATGATAAGTTGTAAGTATATGCTCCAATATGAACCTTAGAGATGTTTGACCCTTGAGGATTATGTGTCGGCCTATAGCGAGAAATGGAATCGTGGGATGAGACTTGAGTTGTATGTATCGAATAGTGAATTATTATATGAGATGGAATTGACTGTTCATGACGGAAATGTTGGATCGGTATCAATAGTGGGTAACGTCGGATTGTATCTTTTAGAAAAGATGAATTGCCTCGGTGAGAAATATTGTTTGATTCAGAAAGGAATATGATTGCATGTTGTGAACTCTTAATATGATTGGCTCTAAGTTAGAACCTTGATCGAATGTTAGAAATATTATGCCCGGATAGAGCTTAACCAAGTTATCCCTGATGTTAAGTGTGGCCTGGAATAGTGATTGTGGCAAGTAAATAAGTGATAAGTCAATTGAAAGGATGCTAAGTCTGATTTGGAAAAGAGAGTTATATCGTGGCTGATCGAACTGTGCTATCATGGAAGTTGGCTGAAGTACATGTTTTGGGGACGCCTAAAATATGTGTATGGATCCAGCCGAAGTGATAGGTTGCGACTGAGAAACATTATGGAAAGAATTTATCGCATTAGCACGGACTTTGGCTGAAATATATATTTTGGAGACGCCTGAAATATGTGTATGGATCCAAACGAAGTGATGTGTTGCGACTAAGACAAAATTGCAAGGAAAATGTTGGTGAATCAGTGAGAAGTTGCAAGTATTTGGAAAAGAGAAAGATGGATTGAATCGTTGATGGATTAAAATGATACAATTGGATAGCTATTTTGAAATGATCGAGTGTGCTGAAATGAATATTGAAATAAGTTGAATGAGTAACTTGTTATGACTAAGTGAATTAGTAAGATGAGTTGTTCTCTTAAGTTTCGAGGATAAAACTTTTTCTGAGTGGTATATTATGTAATACCCCACTCCGTGCGAGGCATTGGCTGGCTTGTTGGATGGGATCAGAATGTTAGACCGTAACTTATGTTGAAAATCAAGAGAGTTGAGACTGATGCAGTCTCTCTGAGCTGGCTAGACGGATTAAGTGTTGGAACTTGGCTCGCTGGTGGAGCTACGCTTAGGGAAAATGTGTGTAACCAGAATAAGAAGACCCTTTTATGCAGGCAAGTGGAACTGTCCTCCTTCCTCCTTATTCCTGCATGCTTAATAAATGGAATAACGTAATGCTAGAATTGTCCCTAAATGTTCCATGTCTTAGTTGCTGAATAATTGAGATGCCTATGTTGAGAATTATTGAAATGAATAAGACATGAATATTGAACTGCTGATTAAATCACACTCGAACTGCTAATGTAACTTGATGCCTGAGAATGAATCGATAATGTCCCTTATGCTTAATGTTGATGAAATGAATGAATCACTTGAATAATGAGATGCTGCATGAATGATACATGAGAAAAGAATTGAATATGCTATTATTCCTGAAATAAATGAAATGCTACAGGTCCCTTTGAAATGAATGAATGCTGTTGTTTCTCCTTAGAAAGAACGTAATGAGAAATGTTGCAATGGAACAAACAATGAGAATGATGAGGCTTGGGATCATGGAGATCACCAAGTAGAATAATGGTAATGATTAGTCGTTGAACACGGCTCGGGATTGAGATGAGATGTTGAACTGTTGGCTCTGCTTACTTTCAGTTGCTTTACCATGCATTTGTGTTATCGAGTCGACACGCATTCGCATGGTCATGGACGTACTTGTACAAGTCTGAGTAAGTTTCCTCGAACGGTACCTGGGGCACCGGGACCGATTCGACCCGGGAGGAAACATTGGTCGTGCTATGGTGGCACGAGGTATTACGGGACATTCGGCTAGGCTTGCAACCTACCCTGGAATGGTGCGTCGTAATACCCGTTGGAAAGTCCTTTATGGGCAGTTTCACCAATGACCATGTAGTCAGGCATGCTAACGAATGTTTTGTGCAGACAGAGTAAGTATAATATTATCATGTATTTTTATGCAGGTACAAGGAAGGTGGCTATCGGTAAATTATTTAAATGTGATATACTCAATATATGTGTTGGTTTAACTTGCATGCTTAACTTGCCAAGTAAATGATGCTATGCGTAGTCTTTCAATGAGAACCTGCTTAACATGTTGAATTCAGTATGCTAGAAAGATGCCTTGCTATAAACATTGCTCAAACATAACATACATGCTAAGTGATGCTTGAAGTGAGAACTGTCATAACATGTTTAAGATGATATGTTAACGATGCCTTTTGTATGATAACACCAAAATGCTATAATGATATGTCCACATGAATATTGCTAAGAACATATTTACATCTTCACTATGATGATTGCCCATGAACTGTAACTGATGCTAGGCCCAAGTAGAACTAAAATCAACCAGTTAGTATTAGTTTAGGTGAGTGGGTTGGATTCTGCTCGCCAGTACATAGATGATGTGCTGACCCACGTTTTGTGGGCAGGTGCTCGTGCTTGGGATATTCTATACACGAAAATTAGCTTGATTGGTCCCGCGGCATCGAAGATTTATTGGGCATACAGAAGCTCTCCTTGTACAATGATATCTTCTGTTTATAAAGGGCATAATGTATGGAACATTGTAATCAGTTATACCAGTGAGTGGTAAGCCAAGTCGGTATATTGAGTTGTAATATATTGTATCCAAGTATCAAATGTAAGCTTTGTAGCATTGTTCAGTTGGCTTTCAATGTAAAGTGAGATGTGTTGTAAGTATTGTACTTCAATACAAGTCTTGTACTCTTCTTCAATTATCAATAAAGAGAAAAGTTCTATATATCTCTGTGTGACTTCAAGTTATCCGTTTATCTCCGCTGCTATAACGAAGTGATGTACTTCTATTCAATAAGAAAGATTGTCCTCATTAACTTCAATTTGTCTGCTTCTGCCGCTGCGATGTGTTTCTATTTGAAGATTATCACTTATGTACCATCTTTGCCTTGTACAAGTGCAATACCAGACTTGTACGGCATCACGTCCAAGCGAGGACGATCGGTTCCAAGAGATAAAATATGTGAAAAATGACTCTACGAATCGGGGCGTGACGTAGCCCACCCCCCGTCGAGTTCAATGATAGTAGTACTGCGGCTTTCCTTTAGGTGTTGGGAGCCGGAGAGGAAGACGTCGACCCTTGCCGTAGTGTAACGCCCCAGTCCTAAAATACGTAGGACTAGGAACGTAGACATGCCAGCTGTATTCATACGAAGTACATAGGCCTCGTATGGCTACATAAGCTGTAAAATGCAGTAGAACCATAACTAATCTCATCCACAGAATAAATGAATAAAAGATATCATAATGAGAAGGAATTTGTCTTGATACAATATGTTGGGCGAAGACAAATCCACTACCAACAAAATAAAGAAAAGTACATAGAAAATAAATGAGTGGCGAGCGAAGCGAAGACGATCCAAGTGCAATCATCCTCGAGAAATAGCAATGAACACGGCTAGAGCTAGAACACCTGCGAAAGACAATAGCACACACCTGGCAAGACAACCAGGTCCTCAGAGGGACGTAACAAGACACATAATATCATGCCATGTAAACTGAATAAATATTGCTCAAATAAATATAAATCAAATTATAACATGTTCCAATATGCACCTACTGAACGAGCGTACCATCCCCCCAACCAAACAAGGACAGGAGATGGTAAACTAATTCACGGTAACGTATCTTTCCATGCTATGAATCTAATATGGTATCCGGACCCCAACAAGGTTCAATACCTTCTCATCGAAGTAGTAAGTCACACCTACAACCAAATAAGGACAAGATTTGACGAACTAATCTACGACAAGTTATTGTTCCAAGCCACGGTCAGATACAAGTACCCAAACCAAAGTACTCATACCTAACGGATAAAGGTAGCCTACCGTTCTAAGTGATATGTAGTTAAGAATAATCCTTCCTACGCATGGGCCCTGGCTAAATAAGATCGGCGTAGTCCCCCTTGGGCACCAGAGGCCCCATCAGTAAGAGCATGACGTTCCGCAGAATCGCTAGTGGCCGTCAGTAATCATGGATAATCTGACCCGCGTCTCCGACGGAGCTCACAGGTTACAAAAGGAAAGTGCATCGAAGCCCATACGCTAAGGAATTGTCCTCCCGTCCAATGCCTACTGTGTTGTATCCACAACACAAAACCACTATAACCGCTAAGTCAAGCTAGCATGCAATCTCTATTAGCGGTTATTCCTATCATACGGCTTGTACGTACTGGTGGCCAGCCAATCACGCACTTCCGTGTTCTACATGCGACACACAACTTCGTATTTATAACGTGTCAAGGCCAATGAATGCAACACACAAGGTGGTCCCTTAAATCTAGGTTTTTGTAAGAAAAAATACACAGCAGGAAATATAAATGAACAGTAAGTTCTAACAGTTATGTCATGTATCACAGTTTATTTTGCATAAGAAAATAAATAATGCATGAAATATGAGCTAAAATAATTAAACAGTAAATGGCAATGTCTTGCCTGGTAGGACGCCTGATGTACTGCAATGATCAATGTGGCACGAACTGCAACTTCGGTGCGACAACTATGTAAGGTGACCTCGGGTGGTGACACGGACAGTTCCATTGGGTCCAGAAGGGTCAATTTAGTTAGGGTCAATAGGTGGAAGGGAAGAGTTTGCAAAGGGATAGGAAGATTGGTTACGGACAAGAGAAAATCAAAGAAATAATGGATAAACAATAATATAAAAAACTATTTATAATACTGGTAAAACGATATATTATTAGTTAATATTTGTTAGAAAAATATCTTTTGAAAATCTAGTAACTTATTTAAGGCAATTCCTTATTTTATCAAAATATCTTTGACTAGCAAAACTAGAATTTTTGTAAAAAAAAAACTGTATTTAAAATACTTTTAGTACTAGAAAATTTATTTATAGGTAGGAACCTATTTTGATTACCACAAAATAATACAATATATCCAACAATATTTTAACATACCTAGAACAAAAATTAATTTTTTGGTATTAGTGAAACTAATAAAATAATAATGATAATTCATAACAAAATACCATTTAGAATTAAATAATAAAATATAATAATAATGATGATAATAATAAAATATAATAATAATATAATAATAATAATAATAATGATAATAATAATAGATACACACACAAAAACACCAAAATCAAACAGCAACAGAAACAATTAAATTAAATAATCAAAATAACAAAAACACTATAATAACAAAATAACTAATAACTAATAAAAAAAATAACTAATAATAAAATAATGATGATAATAATAATAATCATAATAATAATAAATATACTAAAGGAGTAGTAGCTGCTGTTCTCTGAGAGAACAGTACTGTTAAGTAAAAAAAAAAAAAAAATAAAACATGAAAAGAAGAGAGACATGGAATTGCAGAGAGGGAGTTAGAGGGAAGCGAAGGGGGCTAGGGCTCAGGCGGAGGCTCGGAGGGAGCGCCGACGACGCGGTGGCTCCAGGCGGCACGGAGGCGGAGAAGTGGAAAGAGGGATGAGTGGAAGGGTTTCAACGGGAGAGGCGCACGCTCGCCACCATGAGACGGAGCTCGACCGCGCTGGGTGAGGCGCCGCGGGGGAGTCTAGGGCGGTGGAGGCTGGACGCTGGGTCGGTCGGACGGAGGAAAGTAGAGGCGACATTTGGAGCGAGGGAGTTCGGCGGTTCGGCGGTGAGGGCAAGCCGGAGGGAAAGCGGGCGGCGCGAGTCGGCGGATGGCTTAGTAAGCGCGGCGGAGAAGTTTGAGGACACGGCCTGCGGTGGCCGGGGCTGAGGTGCCGGCGTATGGATGCCAGAGTGGGGTGCCAGCAACCGAGGAGGGGGTCGTCGGTGCTCACCGCTCCGGCGGTTGCCAGGGGCGGTGACGCGCTGCTCCGGCGCAGGGGGATGATGGATCTAGGAAAGAAGGGCGAGCGGCTGCGACGCAGGGCGGCGCCGGACAATGGGACAGCGGGTGCGGACGGAGTCGACGGAGGTGGCGGAGGACGGGGGTTCAGGTGAGGGTGTCTTCAATTTTTAGGGTTTTTTTTAATTTCTGGGGTTCGCCGTGTCGGGTTTCCGGTGGGGTTGACGGAGGTGGTCGGAGCCAGGGGAGTTGGCGGGGGTACGGTGGTCTGGAAGATGGTTGTCGGGGGAACTCCGGTGGGTCGGGCTGTTGATGGCGGGTGGTGAGAGCGATGATGGTGGTCGTGGCGATGGTGGTTGTCGGGGCTGTCTTAGGTTGGCGGGATGGAGTTACTGTCTATGTGGTGGTCGGAGTAGGCGACAAGGAGGTTGGTGAAGGTGGTTGTTGATGGCAGGAGACGTTGAGGCTGGGCCGGTCGCCGGGGAGTGATGGTGTTAGTGAATATGACGGTGGCGGGGTTGGGTTAGGTTAGGGATTTAGAATTGATTGTATCGGGTCGTGTCCTGCACGACACATAATAGGGTTGTGGGGGATGGGTGTTCGGTGTGTCGGACACGGAAGAGATTGTATATGTAAAGGAAAAAAAATAGTAAGTAACTAGGTAGACACGATGCACGCACTTTGAGGATGGTAAATTTGTGGAAGAATAATGAAAAGTTGGAGGAGTACCTGCCTATTTATAGGATGTGGAATTCCCAATTAGATAGGAACTAGAAATAGTTTAAACCCAAAAATAGATAATCCGTAATTTAATTTAAATCAATTTAAACCCAAATCCAAATCCAAATCCAATTAAATCTATTTAAATCCTTTTAGTTTAAAAAAATCAAATCAATTTCAAACATAAATATTAATTTAATTATTTAAATAGATCCATAAAATCAAATCAAAATTTAAATGCCACAATAAATTCAAAATATATTTTCCAAAAATACTATCATAATAATTTCAAAAATATCTTATTATTTAAAAATAAACTTAATAAAATATTTATGAAATAAATATTTTTGCACGAGAATATTATTATTAGTAATAACTGCTAAAAATAATAGACTTTTTATAGCAAAAATAATAATTCTATATAATTTTGAAAAGTGTAATAAAATAGAAAAATTATTTTTATAAAATATGTACGCTCGCACATAATCGCACTCGTCGAGCAAATTCAAAAAGAAATAAAAAGGTCGTGCGCGACGTATAATACGACTACGCGACGTACAATACAAAATTTTAAATCGGTACCAAATTTATTAATAAAAAAATAGTGAAATTTAGGAATTTTATACGTAGTTCAGGCCTTTGTTGCTTTTTAGATTGTAACCCATCTTTTGGATGAGGTACTTTGCCTTGTCCATGTACCGATAGACTTATATTCTGCCGGTATCTGGTTCTTGCTCGAGTGGCGGGAGGTCTTGATGACGCTCGACTTTGCCGAAGATGATGGATTCTTCGTCTCGATTCAGCGGTGGAACTACGAAACAGAACCCTTGGGATGGGACTACTCGATTTACATGATTGACGGTCGTTATTTATGTTTGCAACGACCGTAAAGCGTTATCTAATGTATATATGGCATTCCAATGGAAGACTAGAATAATTAAAAGACACTCTATTATTGATGAAACACGAGATTTTGTCCCACGAGATTACATTGTCCAGAGAGGATGCATCTACATCAGCAGATATATACTCCCCTAGCGCTTCATCTGTGAGTACTGGGGTTGGTTTGGAAGAGTCTACCGTACGCTTTGACCTTGGGATCCGAGAGGGCTATGTGGGCCTTCTCCGGCAGCTTGGATGTGATGGATGATTACGGAGGCTTGCCTTTAGAAGCACCTTCAGAGGTGCCTCAACTGCGCCTTCAGTGATTGGTGCCTTCCCCTGTAGTTTTGCCACAAGGGGAGCCGATGTTTGAGGCGGCTTTCCTTGAGCCGTATCTTCAAGGGAGCTTCAATTGGTGTTCTACCTAGAGCAGTTGGTGCTTTTCCAGGTAGCTTGATGGTCATGGGAGGCAGCATCTGAGGCGTTTCCTTTGAGTCGAATTTTCAAAGTAGCGTCGGAAATCATTTCTGGCTCCATGTCCAGCCTGCTGCCATTTCTACTTCATCGTCAGCATCATTGGCTTCCCTTCGTCGGGCGACTTGTACAGGTAGAATCAGTGAAGTAGGCTTCACCCCCTTGAAAGGGTCAATGTCCGCAAACTCTGTCGGATGATGTCGTTGGTGGATACGTACTTCATACATTGGTGAGTGTAGATGGCACCACCATGTACTCATGCAGCCACGGACGGCCCAATAGGAGGTTGTAGTTGACGTCAGCGTCCATGACATAGCAAGTCACCTCGGTTCGAAGGTTACGATATGACACTTCAGCCGTATTTTGCCTAGCGGCTCACTTTTGCTAGCATTGAAGCCGCTGATTGTAGTGTTGGAAGGTGCCAGACGGTACATTGGGATCTCCAGTGTTGAGCGTAGCGTCTTCGGGATGATGCTGAGGGAAGACCCTGGATCGATCTGAATCCGCTTCACCTTGATGGAACCGACATATCCTGTATAATACAGTGGCCTGTTGTATCGGTTGTGCTTGAGCAGCATATCTTGTTGGATGAAAGTTATGTTGGGGATAACTTCATCTGCACAATGGCAGTGCGTACATGTGGTCGGGGTATCCTCAGGCTGCTTAACCTGACTGATGAAGGATTCAGCATCCTTCAGGGCTTCACAGAGAGCTTCACGGGTGTCCTTGGAGAGACGAAAGCTCAAACATAGATAGGCGGACAGGAGTACCGGCGAGTTGTGCCAGTATGTCAAAGTTGTGGGGCTTGGCTAGCCCGAAGCATTCTCTTTTTGCAAAGGCTTGTCGAAACGGGCCTCTACATGCTTCTGTTTATTGGCCGCTGGAGGCTTGGATGGACCTCCTTCTTCGGCAGCAGGGGCAGTGCAGGGAGGCACCACCTCAACGGCAGCTTCGTCGGATTGGACATTCAGCTGCGAACGGGTTTGTACAGGAAGAGCCTCTTCGTGGAGGAAGAGACCATACGGCAAGACTTGATCTTCCTTCCTTGGTTTTGGAGGCAGAGCGTACCTCCGGTTGAGTAACCTCGGAGACGAGATCGGGGTGAACCCATAAGATCTCTCCCCAAGATGTGGTGAGTGGGATGAGTCCACTCACGTTGTCACGAGTAGGTGGTAGATTGACCACCTCCATTGTCGCCTTTGGAATGGGGACGACGCCATCTTGTGTTGTGGTTGGCGGTAAGGTACCAAATTGGAGTGACACCAGGTTGGCCGAGACCATTTTCTCCTCGTAGTCGACGGAGATGACATCCGCATTAATCATGCGTTGGATGTAGTTCTTGAGGACGTAGCAGTCCTTAGTTGGACGTCCGACAAACTGATGGTAGTGATAGTACCTCAGAATGTCCACTCTTCCAACCTCGTCGGGACGCTTCGGGTCTGACAACTTGATCTTGTCATCCTGCTTCAATATCTTGAAGAGTTGCAGGGTGTCTTCATCGTTGAAAGAATAAACCTCCTTTGGTCTTGGTGCAAGTGGAGGCTTCTGAGTAGGTGCTGATGCACCTTTGGAGGCATTGACAGTCAATGCCTGCTTCCCCTATCTCTCGTCCAGGGTTGTTGACTGTGGGCCGTTTTTCCTTGTCCTCAAAGGCAGGGAAATGACTCCTAGAAGACGAGCATTGGACGCCTTCTTTTCTGTTATTTCGGCCTCGATGATCAAGGAACTCTAGTCGGAAGGAGGAGTAGAGTTGAGCCAGAGTTTGATCGCAGGCAGCATGTTCATGCTGCAGGAGAAGAGGAGTGCATGTTCTGGCATACCCGGGGGCAGTCTGAAACAGGCTTGTCAACTATTCGATGAATGCTCGAACTGTTTCCTTCTCCTTCTGACGTATCTCTATAAAGGACGCCATTGTCATGTCCTTCCCTCCGTCGTTGAAACGATCGAGGAAGAGACGTGTCAAGTCATCGAAGGAAGATATGGAGTTGTCGGGGAGACTGCAGTACCAGTCGTAAGCTACTCCTTTCAGTGCCCCGACAAATATGCTGGTTAGTAGTGCGTCTTCCTTCGGAGGATGTTCCGTTTGAGATTGGAAGTACGTCAGATAGCGGCGTGGAGAGTCCTTCCCATCGTATGGCGTCAATATTTGTGGTTATATTTGGGAGGATAAACCACTCTGTTCCATTCGAGGGAGTATAGTTATGGGATCCCCATCTTCTAGTGCTCCTCTTGTCTATTCTTGGACTCAAAGCGCTCGCGCAAGTCCCTGATCATCTCAACCACGTCTTCCGTGGAGCTGGGAGTCGGAAAAGGTGGTACAGCCTGGAGTTGAGCATTTGATGGCTCCGACGTTCGTGGTGCTTCGTGGCGATCTGTATCCAAGGATACCCGTTGAAGGAGTACACTTGATTCTCCATTGGCCCCTGGGTCAGGGCCGGTAGAAGGTGCCCTGGCCAAGGCGGACCGTATCTCAAACACTGCTTGAGCCAGTATTTGCATAGAGACAGAGAGGGTTTTGATTCCTCCCTCCAAGGTATCCATGCGCTGGACGAGGTCTACTGACGGCGCATCTGACTCGGTATCACCCGCTCCCGTCATGTACACCGTCATGACGCGATTGGAAGTGGATGGATCGGTTGAGGCTTCACTTTCGGCCTTGCTCTCTTATAGAAGAGGAACTTCCTCCTGAGCTTCGTCTTGGCTACCCCCAGCTATGTTCTGAAGAACACCTTCGTCTTCGGAGAAGTATCAGCAAGGGTCTGACTACCCCCAGCTTTGTCTTGGAGGACTTCTTCGCCTTCAGGACGCAGATCCTCAGGGGCTTAACTACCTCCAGCTATGTCCGAAAGGCTGACTTCGTCTCCAGGATGAAGATCCACAGGGGATCGACTACCCCCAGCTATGCTCTGGAGGACGTCTTCGTCTTCAGAAGGAGGATCAACAAGGGCTTGACTACCCCCAGTTTCCCCCAAGATCTTCTTCCTCTCCCGAGTGCCTTCAAACACTCCAGACGACGGGACAGTTGTCTTAGTTTTCCTCGGCTGGTTCTTGGATGAGGACGAGACCGAGGAGTTGCCAGTCACCTTCGGATTGACGTGGAGTTAGAGATTACGTTGCAAGAAGCAACCTTTAGTTCTGAATCCTCTTCAATTGACACCTTCTTCCCGAGGCGACGTTGGAGGGGTGTTGATGATTGCAGCCGCTGGAACACCGACTGCCTTGGTAGTGGGACTGCTGTTTTGCAACAACAGTTGATGGTGACTACAGCACAGGTGTGCCCGGTGAGGGGCGCATTGCTTATTAGTCGACTCTCCTGATCGACGCTTGTGACTGATTATATTACATAAATTATTGGAGGAGAGTGCCACCTTCGTATCTCCATCAGGCACAAGGCAAGGCCAAGCACCGGGGTGGTTAGGTGAATGCTGCGCCCCCTGAACCAACGCAGAAGATGCGCTCAGATCAGTAGTGGGGGCACAACATTTACAGTGACTTGAACCAGCCACAGACGCCCATCCTATGTAGGCACTGGGTTCAAGACCACAGAGTTTGTCTTGCTCGACTTAGTTATGAACACAATAGATGCGCCCAAGTAAGGCAAAGACTTTGAAGGTCGGCTCGTTTCTGGCGCAGAAGCACCCGAGTCGACCTTATACAGCTTACCGTCAGCAGCGCACATGATCGTGAGCCCATGCTTCTGGTTTGCCACTGGCATAGCACGTTTGAGGCGCATGGCCCGTGCCGCCTTGGACTTTTTTTTACCAGCCCGCTGGGGTGTATAGTACTCAGAGTCCAAATTCTCCTCGTCACGACAGCGAGTGAGCCTGTAAAAGGCAGAGACCTTCTGTGGCACATCAGAGTTACTGCATAGGACGTAAGATGCGCCCTTGCTCCGTCGGCGCATCTTCCTTGTATGAGAAGGAGATGGCTGGGGAATGTGGTTAGCACCACGCTTTTTCGAGAGATACGCTGCACCGATGGGCGCATCCTGGCTGTTGAGGACGTTAGCGAGAAGGGTGGACTACATCGACGCATCCCCTTCAATGGTGGTGCCAGGGGCCTCGACCTTGTGCACCCAGACTTGGCAAGTCTTCTTCGACTTTGGCAGCCGCTTCGAAGCACTTGCGCTGCCTTCAGAGATGAACTCCTTATACGCCTGTTGATTGAGGCGTAGGGCCAGCATCTTGTAGGTGGAGCCCACCTTCACGTCGTCGGATTACGACACAGCTTTCTCGATGGAGGAGAAAGAGTTCCCTAGCAGAGTCGTCAGCTTGTTTACCATTAAAATCTTTTTATTGCAATTTCAATTACAAACAGAACAGTATTACAATATAGGATTTAGATGTAGTCCTAGGAGAACACTTTTGTTTATCTGGGTCCCTGTGTCGATGGAGTGAGTGGTAATACGTTGACTCCGTTGACGATCTGATGGCGGTTCTCGATTCTCTGAAGGTCTAAATTGCTCTGGATGCTGGAGCTTGCAAAGAGAAAGAACGTTATGTGTCTGTATCTGCCTCTCTCACTGCGTATGTAGGTCTCTGTCTGTAGGTGTGTATGTCTCTCTATGTGTGTAAGAAGGAGATGATCCCTCTATTTATAGCTTGCAGGCTGGCTGCTCATGCGCGCATATGTAGGATGCGCCTGTACGTAGGGACGCTACGTGGTTGAAGCTGTGGAAGGCGCATGGATGATGCGCCATCATTTGTGGGTTGAATCCTTCATGCTGCTTTTGTGGGCTAACACGTAGCAGAGGAAAGAATCTTTCTGTTGCTGAGATCTTGGATGATTAGCACCCCTTTATAGGCTGAATCGAGTCAAAGGACACGTGTCGTAGGTCTATGGCTCAAAGATCTCGAATTTGGAGGAGTGATCGGATAGGATGCGCTTGGGATTGGGCGCATAAGAAGACTTCGGCTCACAACTTTCAGGAGTCACGAACCGTCTGGGCGTACGGCTTTTGAGGCGCATATGAGTCTTCAGTAGTGACTTGACCTGTATCTTTAGGGATCACAAAAAGTCTAAGGCGCATGCAGAGATTTGGATGCATGGCTGCGGAGGCGCATGCGAAAGGGTTGGGGCTACGTGGCTTGTAACCGTCAGAGGAAAGTAATGATGTACTGACGTCAGCGATGCTTCGTTTTCTGAAAAAGCTGTCAACTGTTCAGTCCTCGGGGACTGGCTGCTGTCGTGTCAGACTTCAGCATTTAATGTTCTTTGACGGGTGATGGACTGTTAATGGGCACGTCGATCTGCGTTCCACTAGGCGCATGGGACGCATGGGGCGCATCCTTATGGGGCGCTTGGTGCTGATAGACGCGTCTGTATGATGCGCGGTCTGACCGGCACATTCGTTTGCATGATACGTCTTTATTTGGTCCGACTGTTACGTTCTTCAAGTGCTTTAAATAGCCATTTTGACTTGGCTGAATTCGAAGCGTCATGTTCATCACCATTAATACAAATTATTGTACGGGATTCGGGGAGCCCGCCACTTGGCGCATGGGTTTGATTTGCCCTGCCTATAAATAGTGGCAAGGAGAGAGTTTGCTTCTCGTTCTCTCATGTCCTCCCAAATGAACTTGTTTGCTCGAGCACATTCTGTTGATGAGATGCTCCCGAAAGTGAAGATGCGATGCACTATCTTCATTCATGCACTTGAAGGCGACTGTTACATCCAAAAGTCGAGTCGAGGGCTTCTGAGGCAGACGGAAGGTGCCTGTTGCATCCAAAGATCGGGATGCTAGAGCCTCATCTCCGTTATGCTGGAAGAGCCGCAGATCAGAATTTTGGTGCCCGATCATCTTCTTGGGCTTTGGAGGCTCTTTCTTCTGTCAGAGTGGGTGTTGCCCATTCTGGTTGTGTTGAAAGCCTCCTTTTGTCGCGGATCGATTGCGGTGCTCTCCTCTTCCATGGGCTTTGGAGATCTCTTCCTCTCGCTAGGGTGGGGTTGATCGCCCTCCCTTGTTCTGCTCAATAAATACTTCATTAGTCGAAGCATTTGATCGGGTCGAAGTAAGGCGCATATGCTAAGACTTTATGATACATAACTGAGACTCTGAGGCGATGCGCCGGACTGAGACGCTGAAGAGATGTGCCTGACTGAGATGCTGAAAAGAGGCGCCTGACTGAGACGCTGAAGAGATGCGCCTGACTGAGAGCGCATGGCGGTTGCTGTGCCTAGCTGTAGACTTAGGGTCTTTTTCTTTTTAGAAATTCTCCTATGTAAAGCATTTCTTTAGACATGTAATAGACTTTTATATGAAATAAAAATCCTTTTTTGTTGTCTGTACTTTTGCTGTCTTGATGTGCCAAGTAATTCGTTTGAGTTTCTCGACGCACGTAATGTTAGGTGCATAGGATTTCTGGTCCTGAAATTCTATGCTTCTACACAAACTTGTTCAGAAGACTGTGCACTAATCACTTTATTAATATGTTGGGTAACATTTGATAAGTCATCCATAGCTGTTTTGAGAGTCGTCTCACTGTATCAATATTTATATACGGATACATATTTTTGTACTGTGTTTGTATTTTCTTGATTTTGGAACGCTTTAAAATTTTCTTATCTTATTGATTTTCTCCTTGACCGGCATAACGCCAGTATAGCAGTGTATACCGAAGACAAGCCTGTCATTCCCATTTTTGTTATACGTATTTTTATTGTACGTATATGGATTTCTGACATTTGTCAGGTACCCGTATTTTGATTTGTCTTTCTTAGCCTTGACTTGATTTAACCTTGTACTTGGTTTATTTTGGTTTGGTTCAACTTGGCTTGGGCTTGGTTTAGTTTGGTTTGAGATGAGACGGTTTTGTATAAAAACCAACTCCTCTCTCTCTCTCTCTCCTTCATTCATTTCATTTACTCTCTTCTTCTCCATTTGCTCCTCCTCCAAAACCTAGGCAAGTACATCTTTCCAAATCTTGAACAATTATTTTTGTTTGTTCTATTCTCTTCCTTTTATAATTCTAAGCCTCTTTAGAACTTGGAGTATTTGGTTTTGATGGTTACATTTTTGTAGATCTAAGTTTTAAGATTTTCTTATTTTTCTTGGTTTTGATTTCTAAAAGTTTGATATTTTTGAAATCTAATGGTTCCATGCTGTGGGGAATTTTATGCTACCCAATTTAAACCCTTGAAAATCCTAATTTTGACTTATTTTGAGAGATTTATGGCTTTTCTAGCCATGAGTTCTCATAAACGTTTGTAGGCTGGTTGGAGAAGATGAGCAGTACATGCCGATGCATTCTGGCACATGCATGCTGTCATGGCGCATGCTGTGGATGGTGCCTTTTGGCCCATGGTGCATGCTGTCCTGGCGCATGCTGTCCCTGGCACATGTTGTCCTGGCGCATGTGTGGATGGTGCCTTTCCCCATGGCACATGCTGTCCGAGTGCATTATCCCTGGTACATGCTGTCCAGGCGCATGTTGTGGATGATACCTTTGGCCCATGGCGCATGCTGTCCTGGCGCATGTTGTACCTGGCACATGCGTCCATGCATGTTG
The DNA here is from genome assembly GCA_029216955.1 of Iris pallida. NCBI lineage: Eukaryota > Viridiplantae > Streptophyta > Magnoliopsida > Asparagales > Iridaceae > Iris > Iris pallida. Next base: position 1,889,011 of record JANAVB010008796.1, read on the forward strand.
TGGATGGTGCCTTTGGCCCATGGCACATGTTGTCCCTGGCGCATGCGGTCATAGCGCATGCCTGCTGGCGTATGCTGTCCCTGGCGCATGCTGTCCCTTGTGATGCTGTCCTGGCACATGGTGTCCCTGGACATGCTGTCATGGCGCATGCATGCTGGCACATGCTGTCCCTTGTGCATGCTGTCCTGGCGCATGCTATCCCTGGCATGCTATCCCGACGCATGCTGTCTCTTGCACATGCTGTCCTGGCGTATGCTGTCCTGGCGCATGCTGTCCCTGGCACATTTTGTCCCTAGCACCCCTTTTGACCCCTTGTGCCATTTCTTGTCATGATAATTCTTGTTACATTTATCCATGCTTGTCACCTTGGTCCTTAGTGTAAAGTTGTAGATCTTTGTCTTGGCTTCAAGAATCTTCTTGTTTCACTTTAATTGGAGTTCATATGCGTTATTTCGATCATAGTTTTGTTCTTTTTGGCATGTTTTCTGTACTTGACGTTTTGAGGTTTTCTTCGACTGTAATAAATTTCTTAACATTATTTGATGATATTGTACAGTTAGAAAATATTGTACACCCTTTGTACACCTAACACTAGCACAGATTCAATTATTGTTTTATGCCAATTAGTTACTTTTACTTATCCTTTCTCACATGTCAGGATATGTCTTTCCTTTCGAATATTTCTATGTGATATGATATGTGTTTTCACGCTTTTCGGATTTATTGTATTTTACAATCTAAGCCATGTTTAGAATTTTTTTATAATGACCCGTTGTGGAGCACTCATGATTTATGCCTTTTCTTTGCTTTACATGATAGTGACCTGCCGTGGTGTACTCTAGAATACGTCCCTTCTTTGCTTATATGATAGTGACCCGTAGAGGTGCACTCTTGACAAGTACTCTTAACATGACAAGTAAACCTTAACATGATAATTCTTGACAGTGGCCTGTCGTGGCGCACTCATGTTACATCTTCTTTACTTACTAAATAGTGACCCGTAGTGGTGCACTCTTGTACATGTCTTTCCTTGCTTACATGATAGTGGCCTGTCATGGCGCACTCCCTATCTTCTCTATAGTGGCTCGTCGTAGCGCAATCTAGCTTCCAGCTTATTATATTTTTTGTTGTGGCTTGTTTAGTGCACTTTCTTGTATTGTCAAATCTTGCATATCATGTCTAGGAAGGATTCTACGGAATGCCACACCCATAATCTATCAAGAAAATGTTAAGGACTAAATAACTAGCTTGATTATCTAGATCATTGGGAGGGAAGAATTCCCAGTTACCTGCAAGCCCTTTGTCCCGGCCCCAACTGAATGGATTTGGAGCTATCTGTCATGATGAGCACACTTCTAGCGCACCGTCAAGTGTTACATCTTGTATATGTCTATAGGGTACATTTGTCTCCTAGGAGATGTACCCATTATTATATCTTGGATACATTTGTCTCCTGGGCGATGTATCCACCTTTACTTTTCTTTTTGGCCTGGATAATTCGGACAGTCTGTAGGACAGGTAACTGGTATGGATTTCTCAAAACTGCATCTTGTTAGTAATTAGGCTTGTGATAACCCTAGTTAGTTAACGTATCAAGCGTACTCATTTCTTGGCCGTGTTTGATGGATGGAGTCAGTCCAGTCCAGTCTAGTTTTGTCTAGGCATTGTTCGTATGTTTATTTCAGTACATTATTTTCCATGCTTTACTTTTGTCAATGAATGATCGGAGGCTAAGTTCTGTTCCGGAGAAGGGTTACAACCCCGGTCCTTGTTTAGTTTACGGGCTGTAACTCGGCTTCCGGAATAGCTCCCAAGTTATTTTATCATTTGCGTCCCATTCAGTACTCACACGTTCTACATGATTCTTATGCTATACAATGATTAGAGACTAAGTTCTATCCAGAAGAAGGGTTACAACCCCGGTCCTTGTTTGGTTTACGGGTTGTAACTTGATTTCGAATAGTTCCTAAGTCATCCTATCATGTCGTTCTATATAGTTCTCACACGCTCTCATGCTCTAGTTATCCTACATGCTCACATGTTCAGTTATCTCACAAGCTATACATGATTCCTATGCCGAGTCACCATGCGCTCATGACCCGACTATTTCACAAGCTCACATATTCAGTTTATTTTTACTCTCAAGCTTCCGTTTACTTAACATGTCGGCATTTTATATTACGTCACATGTTAATTACCTTATGCTCCAAGATGCTTTACTTATTGTCTTTGTAGGTTCGGGATAAGTGCATTGGTAGTGCATGAGTCTCGATATGCTTTTACTTAATTATATCTCTATCCGTTGATATGTTAGTTATTGCTGGTTTTATTTCATAGTTTGGCTTCCTTTGTGGTACTTGCTATTTGGGGTCTGACCCCACTGGTTTTGTTTGGCCAGATATGATAGAGGAGCCCAGAGGATCTTCCGTACCATCTACTCGACGGTGAACATCCGCAGCACCGAGTACCTGAGTGGTGGGTTTCTGGTTTTATTCTCCACTTGATATGTACATTATTCTTTTGTAGCATTTAGCCTCCGAGCACGTGTTTAGCTCGTGTTTATGGATCTTGACATTTAGCCTACGGGCCAAAACATGATGTGCGTATTCTAGACTATAGCTAGAGCTTATCATGTATGACTATTACTCTTGCTAGTTCTCTATTTTGGTATGACTAGCTTCATGATCATCCATGTATAAATGGTTTGGGACGCTTTACTATTGTATGTCTGATGATCATACTTCTTGTACTTTGTATAATTGCCGTTTGATTGAGATACCTAGGATTGTTTAACCTAGGATCGATTGTTGGCTTGTAGAAGTAACCCTAATGTCTTGACAGCTTATACGTGATTTCAGAGTACTGGCATACTCTGGCATTATGTAGCTGGCCTTGTCCGTCCCCACTTGCTAGTATTCTGGTTCTGGGACATGACAGCTGTCACGCCCCGGTCCCGAGGACCGTACGTCCTTGCTAGGATGATCTCGCGCGTGCCTAGGTTGCATCCGTGCAAGGCAATTTTATAACAGCCGATTACAGACTAAGCGATGGGTCGTCACACAGAAGTTCCTAGCAGAAATATTGAATAACACCAGCAAAAAGTTGAAACAAACACAAGTCATGCAAATAGCTCTTTTTTATATTGAAATAAAGATTATATATGTGGCACGAGGCCAAGATTACAACACTCAATTTCACCCTTTCTCACAATACAATCGTTCAGCTCTCTCTTGTCTCTCAATTACAATGAAACATAGGTGCCCCTACGACTTTCAACTTGAAGGTGCTTCAGATAGGCGATGTCCATACATTATGTCCCGTATAGGTGAAGACTTCAATGTGTCATGACCCGCCACCGAATATTCGGGCACGAGGGCATGAGCTACGCCAGCCTACGTCGCAGTATCGACGTAGAACGTTGTTAAGTATCCAATAAATATCTACAACATCTAGATGATCCATAATAACAAATGTACTCAAATCACATTATAAACAACTAAGCAAGATATAAAATAGGAAAGATATCAATAGCACTGAATCAAACAAAGTCTACAAATAGTCATCTAAGACAAGAATGTATCAGAGACAAATCCGATAACGAAAATACACTATAAATAAAAGATAATTGTAGTGCCCCGTCCCGCTTAGTCAATCGGAGAAATAAAAATGCCAACGGCGTTCGGACTTAGCCATACAACGTCGACTCGAAGGCCCGCTCGGTCGAGGCGACTCCTCGCTCAGGTAGGTGGCTTCGACGAACTTGACTCAGTTTGTCCTTTACACTAATAAAATGAAAGTTTTCAAATGCACAAGTAGGCTTGATAATAAAATAGACGAATCCATATAGCTAAAGGAATAATCCCAAGTCGGGTTTGATTGAGTTAGAATATGGAAGGGTCCAACTGTCGTCTTAGAGTTGGTGCACGACGTGCTTTAAAATGACACTCGATCCTTCATACCGTGGCTTGGGAAAGGAAAGTCGGTATTCCGCCACAAAGCTAAGAGTTAGCCTAAGTCGTAGGCGTCGCCCGTATAAACGCTTCATCAAGCATGCATGGTCCCATCGTCAAGGTTTGCATAGTCTTGGCTCGTCCATCAGGTTAAGCTGTATTACACGGTTTGTGGCATAAGTCTAGGCACCCAGATGACTTGGTCATTCAAAGTCGAACGCACGTGCGGCACGTTTCCAAGATGCGAGGCTTGATGCACCCTTTGCTCGTTGAGTTGTTATGCGATAAGTTAGGCTAAGTTTTGTTAGGCTATCGAAGGCATTCTAAGCACTGTCCCACGTATTCTACGATTATCAAAATTACTTGGTTTCACGACCTTAAGGCCCATCGTATAAAGTGTCCTAGACGATAGTTTCACCAGAACACCAATTGGCGTAAGGCACGATGTCACAGACTTAGTGTTTCTAAGGCACGGGTCACGGTTGATTTATTTGAGTTTGGAAAAAAGGGGGATTTCAAATAGTCGTTCCTGAGTTGAATGAAATGATTGAGCAAGAAAGAAGAATGCTCGCGACCATGGGTCGTCGAGGGGTCTCAGATGTGAGAAGTATCGAACATGGCCCTGAAAGAGATGGTAATACTGAAAGTAGAATGACTGTGTGAGACGTCAGTTTGAGTCGAGTCTTTCATGGTCATTGGACAACTTTTCGACAAGGTAAATAGTTTCCCCTTAACGATGACCCACAGGGCCCAGGACCGTTACGACTGAGTATGGAAAGAAAGGATAGCTGTGCTGAATTGATAGTACCAGGTTAGTCGGGGACTTCCAACGGGGCTAGCTACCTTGCGCTGAAAGGGCCCCGACCAACGCAAGCTGTGAGTCCAGGTATAACTTGTTATGCTAATGACCTCATATAGATGAGTCGGCATGGGCGACGATCCGTGTATATGCCTTTGGATTGAGTCGAGTATTATGTGCAGTGTATTAAGAGTCGGAAAAATGCTTACACAATAAAGACAATATTTTGGGGCCTAAGATTTGGCGCAACGTAGACACCATGTTTCGGCATGAGATGTGGTGTCGAGTCTTAAGTTGTTAGCATAGTGTTGCATAAGTTTGGAATTGAGTCATATCGAGTTTAAGTCAGGAAATTGCAGCAAGGCAAAGTTGTTTGAGTGGCACTAGTTCACAAGTCTTGTTGAGTCAGCTGGTGACCAAAAGTAACAAAGATCGCGAGACGGCAATATGGTTAAGTTTCACTGAGTTGCGAGGCATGACATAATGGACTTGTAGCACGGTTACATGAAAATTGGACACTATCGTGTAGTTGCATCTCTGATTTTGGGCCAAAAGGCAAGCATGGCTTGATAGGTTAACGTTGTTGGTACGGGAATGGTCTAGAGACACAAATAGGCCAAGGCATCTGTCCTAAAACTGATCCTAAGGCAAGACTAAAAAGGCAATTGAAAAGAAAGGATTATGTTGCACAAAGTAAACGAACATGTCAGTTTTGTATGGGTGGACGAGGAGCTCACCCCACCAGTACAGTTGAGTACTGACACCCACAGTTTTAATGTGCAGGCACAGGTAGAAGCTCGTGGCACGGAGCTTGCTTGGATAAGTCGAGGCACAAAGTTCCTTGGCATTTTGAGGCACGCGGCCGCATGGAGTCTGGACTTATACAGGACATAATGTATGGACATCGCCTATCTGAAGCCTCCGCTGGCTCAAGATATGTATTGAGCGATGAGAGAGAGCTGAGTGACTTGTAATGTGAGAAGAGTGAGCTTGAGTGATTATAATCTTGGCCTTGCGTCCCATTGTAATCTTTGTTTCAATATCAATAAAGAGCCTCTTTGAATGACTTGTGTTTTGTTATAAATTTCTGCTGGCTTATTCAATGTCTCTACTTGGGACTTCTGTGCGACGACCCCATCGCAGACGCTGTAATCGGCTATTATGGAACCCGCCGTACACGAGCACAATTTATCCTTGTACGGTATCACGCCTTAGCGAGGACGATCACTCTTATGGGAGTGGGACGTGACATAATGGTATCAGAGCACGGCTTTACATCCTTGACTTTCGATTGAATTTTTAACTCTGTTGTTTTCGTAAACTCTGAAGTATTGCTTCCGTATTTGATATCGTTGGCGCGCTCTCTCTCAAATGTCCCACGGGATATCCATACAATAAGTCTATGTAATTTGCAAATTCTAGGAGAACCGTTTTTGACAAAAACAAAAAGATGGTTCACGTAAGCACGGTTGGCTAAGTCGGGCTGGGCATATACACCAAATTTGTGTCCACCTTAGCAAAGTCGAGTAGGATTCAAAATGTGTCGAGCAAGAATGAGTTGGACTTGATTGAGCAATTGGGATGACTATCGATAGGGGTGCTATCGAGCGACGATAACGTCGGTACGATATAGATGAGCGTGCTTGGATTTTATGGAATCGTTCGAGAAAAAGATTTGAAGTAATCGATTGTGAATCGAATGATAAATTATTTTGAGAATTTGTTGAACGACTTCATGCTTGAGTGGTGTATGCAATAGCTTCAGGGAAGTCGATCAATTGAGGATGCGGGGTGCTAATTAGTCTATCAACAAGAGGCAAGTACGCAAAGCCTTAGATTGAGTACGATTGAATAAGTTATGATCTTGAAGATTTAAACGAGTTGGTTCGAATGAATTGGAGACGACGTACATCGGAAGGATTGTGCGAGCATGCAACAAATGGATGAGTAGATAGATTGAATTGAGAACAGTTATGGGGTACGAATTGATAACTGGATCGAGGAAATTGATATGAATCAGATATTAAAAGTTAGCACGTTCGGATGATAGCGTGCATGAAAATGATAAATTGAGGAAATACGTTGGTCAATGACTTAAGATAAACGGATGAATATATGTGATTTGGATTTGAACAAATTGATGATGTAAACGATTCGAAGGATAATGATCGAACTTGAATTTGAATGTCGAGGAGATTATCCAGTCAGATGCTAGCATCACTCGCGACTCGAAATTCCTTGCAAATAAAGATCGTCAGGTTACATATCATCGATGGTATTGAGGCGTATCAAAGATTGATATGCGATAACTTGGAGGTACTCGGATTCGAAGAATGACTGTGGTGCAAGTGTTATCGTTCTGACAGATACTATACTTAGGATTTTGATTGAGATGAATGTTGGATGAAAATGATCGTGTCTTGATGGTTACGTTGATAACCACAACGTCGACGATCTTGTCTTGCGTGAGCGCAACTCCAGCCTCGCACATGCGTCACATCAGATTTGGGATCGTTCTGCGTGAGCGCTGACATCGTGATTCACGTCGCGGAACGATCGAACTCGAAAAATCAAGACGTAGCAATTTGGATTGTCTCGACTTGTCGGTTTGATACGAAGGCAAATTCGAGGATTTATAGGACTTGTGATTGACGATTGAATAAAACTTGAGGATTGAGTAGGTCCAATCCGTATATCTAAAATAAATTAGTCTAGACTCAATGCAAGAGTTATGCCCCGATGAGAATGATTATTCTGCAAAATGTTGCATGTTGATACATGCCCACCGTGGATAATCGAACTCGCGTGAGATTAGGGCGCAATATATTGTCAAGCTAGACGACCTTATGATCGAATACGTAATTATGTTGAATGACTTAGGAAATATAAAATATGAATTATGGTTTAGCAACAAGTCGTGCATTGCGTGCTCGACTTGAGAAGAATTGATAGGTGGATTATATCGAACGTATTCGAAGAGATAGACTATATGAAATAGCTTGTAGGACAAGCGATATTGATATATCGAAGATTTGGTTGAGTGAACTTAACGTAGGATGGTTTGCTGAATGTCTCGGACCCCATGCGACGAATGTTGGGATTTATATAGGAAATCTATGCTCGAAGTTTAGAAATCGGACTGATACGAGCTTGGGTAGAAAACCCCGTACTACAACTTTTGTTTGACCTTAGGATGGGATCAGTGTTGATAATTGTTGTTTAAACTATGATTCCAATACTGACGGGTGACTTTAGCCTAAAGACATAGCCTAGCGGTTAGGCAAACATCTCGACGCGAAGACATAGGAATTGTGGAGGCACCACTCATGAGGCTCGGTTGACATGTATGTATATCAGGGATGCCTAAGTATGTGTACGATCCGACTCGAGTGGTGATGACAGATTTTCTATCACGAGGCTTAGCAGAAATACATGTATTTTGGGGACGCCTGGAATATGTGCACTATCCAACTAAGTGATACGTTGAATCAAGTGAGACTTGAGGAACGAGAAAGTGTCGAGATTTTAAGATCGTGAGTTTTGAAGAAAAGATTGTGGGTAGCACGAGCGTGGCTAGGATTCAAGAAATACAGAGGAGAAATGTGTGTGAGAAACGTAGGATGTTGAATCAAGTTATAAGTCGATAAGTGTACTCAGTTAGTTTCGAGGACGAAACTTTTTCTGTGTGGTGTATGATGTAGTTCCCCGTCCTGCTCAGTCAATCGGAGGAATTGAAATGCCAATACGTTCAGACTTAGCCACGTAACGGCGACTAGAAGGCCCGCTCAGTCGAGGCGACTCTTCGCTCAGGTGGTAGCTTCGGTGAACTTGCCTCAGCTTGACCTTTATACTGATGAAATGAAAGTTTTCAAATGCATAAGTAGGCTTGATAATAAAATAGACGAATCCACATAGCTAAGGAAAATCCCAAGTCGGGTCGGATTGAGTTAGAATATGGAAGGGTCCAACTGTCGTCTTTGAGTTGGTGCATTGCGTGCTTTTAAAATGACACTCGATCCTTCGTCCCGTGGCTTGGGAGAAGGAAAGTTGGTATTCGCCACAAAGCTAAGAGTTAGCCTAAGTCATAGGCATCGCCCGTATAAATGCTTCATAAAGCATGCACGGTCTCATCGTCCAAGGCTTGGCATAGCCTTGGCTCGTCCCTCAGGTTAAGCTGCATTACACGGTTTGTGGCATAAGTCTAGGCACCAGATGACTTGGTCGTTCAAAGTTTAACATGCGCGACACGTTTCCGCGATGCGAGGCTTGACGCAGCCTCTGCTCGTCGAGTTGTTGTGTGATTAAGTTAGGCTAAGTTTTGTTAGGCTATCAAAGGCATTCTAAGCATTGTCCCGCGTATTCTGCGGTTGTCGAAATTACTTGGTTTTACGACCTTAAGGCCCGTCGTATAAAGTGTCTTAGACGATAGTTTTACCTAGAACACCAATTGGCGTAAGGCACGATGTCACGGACTTAGTGTTTCTAAGGCACGGGTCACGGTTGATTGATTTGAGTTTGAAAAAAAGGAGCTTTCAAATAGTCGTTCCTGAGTTGAATGAAATGATAGGGCAAGAAAGAAGAATGCTCGCGACCATAGGTCGTCGAGGCGGTCTCAGATGTGAGAAGTATCGAACATGGCCTGAAAGAGATGGTAGTACGGAAAATAGAATAATCTGTGAGACGTCAGTTTGAGTCGAGTCTTGCATGGTCATTGGACAACTTGTCGACAAGGTAAATAGTTTTTCCGTGACGGCGACCCATAGGGCCCGGGACCGTTATGCCTGAGTATGGAAACAAAGGATAGCTGTGCTGAATCGATAGCACCGGGTTAGTCGGGGACTTCCAACGGGGCTACTACCTTGCGCTGAAAGGGCCCCGACCAACGCAAGCTATGAGTCCAGGTATAGCTTCTTATGCTAGTGACCACATATAGATGAGTCGGCATGGACGGTGATCCACGTATATGCCTTTGGATTGAATCGAGTATTATGTGCAGTGTATCAAAAGTCGAAAAGAATGCGTACACGATAAAGACAATGTTTTGTGGCCTAAGATTTGGCTGCAACGTAGACATCGTGCTTCGGCATGAGATATGGTGTCGAGTCTTAAGTTTTTGGCATAGTGTTGTACAAGTTTGGAATTGAGTCATTTCGAGTTTAAGTCAGAAAATCGCCGCAAGGCAAAGTTGGTTGAGTGGCACTAGTTCATAAGTCTTGTTGAGTCAGTTGGTGACCAAAAGTAACAAAGGCTGCGAGGCGGCAATACGGTTAAGTCTTACTGGGTTGCGAGGCATAGCATAATGGACTTGTAGTAATGTTACATGGAAATTGGACACTATCGTGTAGTTGCGTCTCTGATTTTGGGCTAAAAGGCAAACATGACTTGATAAGTTAACGTTGTTGGTACGAAAATGGTCTATAGACACAAATAGGCCAAGGCGTCTGTCCTAAAATTGATCCTAAGGCAAGACTAGAAAGACAATTGAAAAGAATGGATTATGTTGCATAAAGTAAACGAATGTGTCGATTTTGTATGGGTGGACGAGGAGCTCAAACCACCAATACAGTTGAGTACTAACATCCACACAGTTTTAATGTGCAGGCACAGGTGGAAGCTCGTGCCACGAAGCTCGCTTGGATGCGTCGAGGCACGGAGTTCCTTGGCATTTTGAGGTGTGCGGCCGCATGGAGTCTAGACTTATACGTGACAAAATGTATGGACATCGCCTATCCGAAGCATCCGCTGGCTCAAGATATGTATTGAGCAATAAGAGAGAGAGCTGAGTGACTTGTAATGTGAAAAGAGTGAGCTTGAGTGATTGTAATCTTGGCCTTGTGCCTCATTGTAATCTTTGTTTCTATATCAATAAAGAGCCCCTTTTGAATGACTTGTGTTTTGTTCTAATTTTCTACTGGATTATTCAATGTCTCTGCTTGGGACTTCTGTGCGACGACCCCGTCGCAGCCGCTGTAATCGACCGTTATGGAACCTGCCTTACACGAGCGTAATTTAGCCTCGTGCGGCATCACGCCTTAGCGAGGACGATCGCTCTTACGGAAGCGGGACGTGACATAATGGTATCAGAGCACGGCTTTACGTCCTTGGACTTTCGATTGAATTCTTTAACTCCGTTGTTTTCGTAAACTCTGAAGTATTGCTTTCGCATTTCATATCGTTGGCGCGCTCTCTCTCAAATATCCTACGGGATGTCCATACAATAAGTCTGTAATTTGCAAATCCTAGGAGAACAGTTTTTGACAAAAATAAAAAGATGGTTCACGTAAGCACGGTTGGCTAAGTCGGGCTGGGCATATATACCAAATTTGTGTCCAGCTTAGCAAAATCG
>JANAVB010008796.1:1905105-1945105 GCA_029216955.1 Iris pallida
TAGCTGACGCCTTCCTCAGGCTAAATTATTCCTCCTGTAGTGCTGCCTCGAAGGCCTGAAGGTATGTCCCACATTCTCGATTTAGTACACTTAACTGAATGTCATCGTTCAGACCTTGGACGAACCGATTTATGCGGGCCTTTTCTGTTGGTAACATCACAGCAGCAAAATTTGCTAGCTTAGCAAATTCAGATTCATACTCTTCCACGGACATGCTCCCTTGCTTCAAAGTGATGAAGTTATTCTCCATCTTCTGGCTGATAGCAGAAGGGAGATACTGTTCCAAAAATGCTTTCTTGAACGAGGCCCAAGAAATCTTTCCACCCTAGCAGTTGCGAGCAACTCTGGTTTCTTTGCCTTCCACCAATCCTTCGCCCGCAGCCGTAGAAGCAAAACGGCACAAACTACCTTCTTGCCATTCGGAACTCCTATGAACGCGAACAGACTCTCCATTTTATCAATCCAGTCCATCACCTTATCGGGTGATGTTCTGCCTTCAAATTCCGAAGGTTTCGCGTCTAAGAAGTCCTTTGGCCTAAAGGAAGAGTGCCTTTGTGTCGGCTGGGGTTCGTCATCCTCTACGGGCTCAATCTCGTGTGTTCCCGTTGGTTTAGTCGCTGCGGTGGTATCTCGATTTATCGCAAATGCCGTGACAAGTTGAGTCAAGGACTCCAACTGTTTCTGCTGGGCCTCTATTTGGGCCTGTTGTATTTGATTACATTCCTCAATGTCCTGCCTTTGCAGTTCCAATAATGTCATGATCCGTTCTATCGGATCTGTCAAGGAAGCTGGTTGAGTTGGGGCCATTTCTCTACAAAAGAGTATAACTTCTGTCAGTCTCATAAAATATTATGGACTTATTGTATGGGGCATTGGTTTTCATAACTCAAAATCGGGACTCTTTTGAAAGCCATCAAAATACTTTATATACTTTTTCGAAAACGATATTTGCAAGAGGCCAAGGACGTAAAGCCGTGCTCTAATACCACTTTGTCACGCCCCAATCCCGCTAGGGTCATCCGCCTTGCCTGGATCCCTGCGGGATCGATCGTCCTCGCTAAGGCTTGATATCGTACAAGCCTAAGTTGCGCTTGCACAAGGCCATGTACCTGCACAAAACAACTAGTCAAGCAAAAACACAAGCACGTACCCATTTATTGCAGAAAACCAAATATTGGAAACAGAGATTTGAAATGAAAATACTTCTTTTATTCATAAACTTGATAGGAATACAAGTACAAAGCTTTGTGAACTCAGATTTGCCTTATAATTGGCTATATGATTCTCTTTGAAACTCTCTTTTTGAAAATAGCCACAATGCCCATACATGATATCCCTTTATTACAAGCTGGAATTGAAAAGACACCTTCAAAGGAAATAAAAACTTGCAATTTGACTGAAGTGAAAAGTAGCTTCGAGGCAGTCTGTAGCTCTACTGGGCTAGACGAGCTTTAGTGCCTCTCCTGAAATCCCCCTATCTCCTTTGCTTTCTGAAAAAGATGCCCACAACATGGGTCAGCACACATCATGTACTGGCGAGCAGCTTTTGTCCACACTCGCAAATCTCTGCACTAAATCAACATGTGGAGCTAACATTTTACTAGTGATCTTTCTACTTGTCTAGATTCTTTTTAATAATTCATAAGAAACATAGCAGCAGAAAGCACTGTATAATAAATCTTACCATCGCCGACAGTTATCCCTGCACAAGACAGGTTAACACAATTTGTATATGATATAAAAGCATACTGTTTGAATCTGCCTCTTTTGTTAGGATTGCAATGCACTCTGATTTCATAAATGCACCTAACTACATGTTGGTCCACGGGTCATTCTCCGTGATTAGCCACTGTGACTCTTGGGTTCAGTTCATCGCTAAGGACACTCTATACACCCCTTGGTTTCATTACCACAGGACGTTACTCTAATCCCCCTAGGCTGAGCAGCTCAGGTGCCACCAAACTGGTCGTGAGGATTGGCCCTGTGAACACAAGTTGTCCGAGACCAAATTCATGAATGCACTCTATTAAATAAATCTCTAGTATGACAACATATACAACTCTCTGTATTTCCGTCTTACTCTTTATTCTCTATACGGCAAGCAGTATCATCTCTGTTTCATATGACTTTAGCAATATTTACATCAATCTCTTGCAGCAGAATAAGAACTTTTAATCATTCATATCAAGCATGAGTAAGGCAACTGTTCTTTGATTAGCATCTCAGTTCAATTCTTTGTTTCTTATCTTTTGTTGGTTTGGTATCGTTGATCAGCGGAACACAACAAAAGAGTGGACTAGAGATCAATTTATTAGGGCGTACAGATCAATGTATGTTCGGTTGAAGCAACTAACCAAGATGAATCTTAGTTGAGAGAATGAGGGACTTCACGCGCCGTTCACGTCCTATGTATGTCTATGCGTCCCCCTGCATAGGCACTAACATCTGATTAGCATACTTCGGTCTCTTTCTTTCAAGATTCGAAATAAATGCAATATGCGATACAAGCGAACAATGAAAACCAATCATCGAAAACCAACTCGAAAATGCATTCATCAAAACCAAGCAACGAAAGAAAACATCCAACAAAACTCTTGAATTTATTTCAATAGAAGCCAATCCATCAATTGGAAAGGTTCATTGCATTTCATCCGTGATCAATCGATACCGGCAAAGGTTTCCCCAAATACTCAGTTCGAGACTGAGTCAGCAAGCCGTAGTTATTATATAGTAGACCGCGAGGAGCGGGGCACTACATAATAACCCACTGAGAAAAAGTTTTGTCCTCAAAACTTAAGATACAAACGCACCTCCACTAGAATTGCCATCTTTATCAAGTAGGGAGGCGAGGCTATAGACGCGTGCGGTCGTAGTATTGGCATTCCGCAACTGCTGATTGTACGGATTATCTCGTAACTGCTGGTATGACAAGCCATCATGGACATAGCTTGGATAGACGGTGGGTCCTTCAATGTAAGGTAGCGAGCCCAAAAAAAGCCTTCGACTATCCTGGTGTTGTACAATCCAACACTGCTATAACGTCTTCCCCTTAGGTTGATCTGTTCCCGGTGCCCCGGCGTAATATCAGTCGAGGAAGAAATCCTTGTGCACATGTTGTCCATGATCGCGCACCTACGAGAACATCAAGACTCACGTAAATGCATAGCCTAATTTGAGGTACGACTCGAACCATACTTAGCAGAACGTGCTAGGAACCATGAGACTCCCCAAACGAGGGACCGCCTCATACATTGTAAGACGTGCATCAGAACCATGAGACTCCCAAACGAGGGACTGTCTCATACTTTGCAAAACGTGCATCGGAACCATGAGACTCCCAAACGAGGGACTGTCTCGACGACAAACGGTCGCATGAACTTTCCATTCTTTGAAAGCAAGGGAATGACTATTGCATAGCCTTTCTACTTAACTTAAACCAAACGTGTTCCAATACGTGCCATAGACCGTGGCATACTTATCATCAAAAACAACTGTGTTTCGTGTCTTAAACCCATTGTGTTCCATGCGACACTCCTGCCCAAGTCTATTACATATGACGAGCCTTTTTTGAAACTGTAGAAACATATGGCTATATAAAGCCGAAGACCCGTGGGACCGTGCATGTGCTCAACTTGAACAACCGAGTTATTTGAGCGCCTTAACCCGTGGCATGTTCTATAGGACTAACTGTGGGACCATGGAACATTTTTGCTGTAAAAAGCAGTGAGATCGTGGGACGTGCCTGTTACTCCTCTTTCCAATATTTTAATAGTTGTACTACAAGTAAACTATTTTGCCTTTTAATATATTAGTAAACTATTTTGCCTTTTAATATATATATATATATATATATTTTATATATATATATATATATATATATATATATATATATATATATATATATATAAAAAAAAAAAAAAAAAAAAAATATATATATATATATATATATTTATATCTTCCATATTTCAAAAATAAAAGAAAGTCTCAAGAGCGATTTGAAAAGCATATTTAATTTATTTTATTCCTTGACCAAAGTGTTATCAAAGTTCTAGGATTATAATTCCAATAGTAGTTATTCGTGCCTAACTACTCCTCCTTGTTTAACTAATCTCATTTTGATTATATCCTCAACCACGATAACTGGACCCTTTCGACTATACTTTAATCATGACTCGTGGTACCTTTCTACTCACGATCTAACTCTTGATCATTGGTCATACCATTTTATTATATTCGTAACCATGACTAATTCGATCACGAATCATAAGATTCCCTCGATTATATCAATTATCATTCTTATTCATATTGATTGAAATTTCGTTTCTTGATTATAATTGTAGCTGTGCTAATCGTGCCCTTCAAAATTTCAAGAAAAAATATTTCTAGGGTGGGTAGAGTCTTCGATTGGTGAATTACTCTTGAAGCCATTGTTAGTTTTGGGGTAAAATCTTAAGGACATTTTGAGCATTTTCTTTTCTCTTTCCTCTTCTTTTCATCTATTTTTTTAACATCTTCGTTATCATAATCTTACCATACTTTCGCCGATCAATCAAGTTCATCCATCTTTGTAGGCCTTAAATTCGAGGACGAATTTATTTCTAAGGTGGGTAGATTTGTGACTCCTCTTCCCAATATTTTAATAGTTGTACTACAAGTAAACTATTTTGCCTTTTAAAAAAAATATATATATATATATTTATATCTTCCACATTTCAAAAATAAAAGAAAGTCTCAAGAGCGATTTGAAAAGCATATTTAATTTATTTTATTCCTTGACCAAAGTGTTATCAAGGTTCTAGGATTTATAAAGATATATGTTTTACCTTATATATTATTCTTTATTATTATTATAATCAAATTATTTTTGGTTTGTTCAATTTATATGCTTTACGCAGTTTTGGAATATTTAGTAGTATCACCAAATGGTGATTCATTTATAAAAGGTTTGAATTTATTTAAACTATTTTTTAGCAATCATTAATAGGTCGTGATTAGATCATTTTGTGTTTAAAACATCATTTGATTTAGATTTGGCAAAATGTATTTTTAACGTTATTAAAGAGATCTAGTATTACTTTCATTGTTAATTTTGATTAATTGATATTTTATTGGATACGATAATTATCTTCTTGAAAAGTTTTGGCTTTGAATAATTTAAATATCATAAGTGCTGTGGAAACAAATAAAAGATTTATCAAAGTATTTTTAATATAAGTTTTTGAACTTATAAAGATATATGTTTTAAATTGTTTAATAATTACTAGGAGTATTATTTATCCAAAATTAGATTGATAGAATTAAGCATTATTTGAATTATGATAATAACTACTTGATTTTTATATTTTAATTTATATGATTTACTTGGTTTAAATATCGATTTAAACTAATATTTCTATTCTACTAAGGGATTTCGCAAAAACCCATTTGTCAAAGGGCTTAGAAATGATTTCCAATCCAAACTCTATTCCCAGGCCAACTCGTTAGAAGATTACTCCTAATCCCCTCAAATCTGAATTGAAATCTCCTTCCTCGTTATCCCATTCATCGTGGCCAACAATATATATAAGGAGTAGCAGCCCAACCCTTTTTTCTGCCTCCATAACACAGCCACATCCAAACTTCATCGCCGCCACCATTGCCAGAACCACCATTAAACCACCAGCCACCCACCGAATCATCAACCAAAACACAGATTAAGTGTCGTGTCAGTCGGGTCCGACCCCGAGTGTCCATATCCGTGTCCACATCCATCCACAACAAGACAACAGAAACCCAAAACAATAATATTACATCGAAGGGAAGACCCAAACTTCCTCGGAACCTTATCGCGAGCCGAGCTCGTGGCTGGTCTTCGGCACCGCAGATCCTACGCCTTCTATAGTCCAGAGTGCGGCACGCCCACGTCGCGCCGAGAATGGACCCATCGCCAGAGGCCGACGATGCTACCTCCTGGCCGCCGACCGTCGTACCCTGTGACAGTGCCTCTCCGTCGTGCCCACGAACCATCCGCCGATCTTCGTCCTTCCCTTTCGCTCGACCGCTCAGCCGTCTCGACCAAGCAGCACCGCCCTTCTGACCAGATCCGCAAGCACCAAGCAGCGCCGTCGCACCTTTGTGCTGCTCCTTCCGGCGAGCTCCCTCCTCGCCAAGCAACTGCAACTGATACCGCCGGAACTGGCTCCTTCCCGGAGCGTGCGCCTCCGCGTGGGCGGGACCGCCTCCCGTAGTAGCTGCGCCGTCCTCTCCTCCTCTCTCGGAGGAGCACCACCTTGGCAAACAGCTCCCGACGCTAGGTGAGTCCCTCTCTCGACTTTCCTTCTCCCAACCTCCTCTCTCCCTTCTATGATTTTTCTATTTCAAAGGACACATGTTCTGGAACAGAGGAGAGTAATGATAAAGGTTTTCTCTAATATATGGTACATATTTCTGAGCCTGGGATACTGTGAATAAATAGGGTATTTTACAAACACGAGAGGGAGAAAAAGTAATGATTACCTTTTCTTTTGTGTTATTAATTAACCAGAAGAATGAGAACTTGTTGCAACTATTATTGATGCTAAATATATTATAATAGAATTATTACAAATTCTATGTATTAGCATTATATTAATTACAGAATTATTAAATTATTACTATTTTACTATTTTGATTATTTAGTATTTCAATAATAAGTACTGTTGTAGATGTTAAATATATACTGTTATGTACTAAATGATATACATATATATATTTTCTAAACAATTTTCCTAAATGTTTTCTCGATTCCATATTAGTCAGCTAATGACTATTTGTACCTAATGAAATATAGTTTTCGAATATCTATTAAAATCTAATGTATTCTAGATAACTAGTCTATTAGCATCTTTTCTTCATAAGGTTACATAAAATCTTATAATTACTTTTTAAAAGATTGTAAATAGTTTATATGAATATATATATATATATATATATATATATATATATATATATATATATATATATATATATATATATATATATTTACAATCTTTAAAAAAAAAAAAAAAAAAAAAAAAAAAAAAAAAAAAAAATATATATATATATATATATATATATATATTTTAACTAAGAATTATCTCTCTAAAAACAAGCTTCTATTAGATTAATCATAATCGTGACTAGTCATGCGTTCTTATTTTGCGTGATTTTTGACAACTTTATATCGACCCTAGGCTAATAGGCCATTCTGGACCCAACGGGCGATTTTGTGCACGACCCGCCGAAATCTAACTCTGGACATACGGTTGGGTTCGTATTGGAAAACCGAACCTGTTGACATGTAGATTGACGACTTTAGAGACCACTGACCCTGGCACGCTTTTCGGCGCAAAGTGGGTCCAACGGCGGACATCATTTTTGCCCGAAATTATCGTTTTGCCCCTGTGTCCAGAATTGGACTTAAGGACAGGCAATCCTGGCTAATTTGACTATTCTGAGAATGTAAGTACTATTTATTTTAGCATCTGGAGACTTCTGCATGTGTTGACTGATTGTGGCTCATTGAGTGGTATGGTATTTTGGTTACACCAGCTAAGGACCTCAGGCAAGTGCACTTTCTGATTGCTTTTCGATTCATAGTAGTCTTTTCATTTCATTTCTATATATATATCTTGCTGCTTGTTGACACGCTCGTCACACGGAGTAGTCGGGAGGGGAAATATCTTAGTAGACATGTGAACTACCCAGAACTATCCCCCTGTCTTTCGTGAATGCTAGCAGCTGCACACGACACGTACAGTGTGCCTTATTTACCCCTAGCCGTTCACATGTTGAAAAGGATATTTCATACCACATAGGCAGATGTCTTTTATTTTTCCTTTACTCCTCTATCGTGCTATGTCATCAGTTATCTTCCAGTTTTTCATATCTCATATGTTATTTTCATGTCTTGTTAATTCTATTGTATTTTTGCATTGCCGTCGGTTTATGTACTTGTTCCATTCCTGATTGGAAACCAACATTTTTTAGGTATAGCCGCGATCACTCTTAGCACTGGAAAGACTTGGGTATGCTGAGGTCGACCTAGAAATAGAAAACAATTGTATTAATTTCATTAATTGTAAAATCTTGTATTTTTTTTAATTATAAATGTTGTAATAAATGTAGAAATGTGAATGAGCAACAAATGTTATTTCTTGAGCATTTATTTCTTGCGGGCTTGACAGCGTTCTACCGTCGACTCTGCGGCGTAGGCTAGCTTGGACACGTCTCGTATCCGAAAAAGCTGGTACGGGTCGTGACAAGTTTTTGTGGTGGCCCATGCAGGTCCGTCTTCGCAAATTGTACGAACTCGTGGTAGTACCATATTAGTCGTACTACTGCGAGCCTGCGACTAGGAAATGCTCATTCACAACTAGGAGTAAATTAATTTTTAAAAGAATGGTTAGGACTAGGAATCCCTAATTTAATTTGACATTTGGGTAGTTAAGGTTGCTACATAGGTCTCACTAGACGACTTTTATAGAAGGATGCATTATCGTATTTTGATTCGACAGTATTTTCTAAGGAGGGTAGATTCGTAACCCTCTTTCCGAAATTTTGAGAATACCCTTTTATTTACTTATTTGAAATTCTAGAACCTCATTTGAAAATTTCATAAGGTATGGTTTAAAAAAAATATTCTTTGACTTGCGATGGCAAGACAGCAGCGCACTGTCGCCACTTATTTGAATTATCGAGACTACGGGTTCACTGCAGCCAGCAGCGCACTGGCGTGGCATGTCCCCCAAGTTGAAATAATTTCAAGTAAGCGTGAGTTATCGAATGTCATTCAAACTATAGCTTAGTTGCCCTAATTTTTTTTCCTTCTTTATCTTCTTTTCCTTGAATTATTATGTCATGATTGGATAGAGTCGATATGGTATTCATTACCGTATCCTCATTTGAGTCGTGGAACTAAAAGTTTATTGCAGCTAGCTGTACACTGGCGAGGCATAAATTCTCGGTAAAACGACTTCAGATATGGGTACGATATTTGAATACCATATAGGCTACGTCTTTTATTGGCATACGACTATAAAGTTTCTAAATTGAATTGTGCATTATTCCTAGTTGCCAACTTCTCAATATATAAACTGGTTGTTCTTTCCTCCATATCTTCCTATTTTTGAATCGTCATTTTTAAACCTAATTTGATTTCCTTCTATTAAATTCATAATCACCCCTAGATTACGATTCTATGATTATGCTTACCCAATCGACTGTGTTAAAACGATTTCGATTTGGACCATCCTTAACAACCTTTAGATCACGACTAGATTAATCTATTCTATTTCAATCATGCCAATTTGCATGTTATCCTAGAATTCGATTCTATAATCGTGCCTATATTTTAACTAAGTTTTATTCTACCGTGATCATGACTATTGTGATCTTGTTCATGCTTGTACCAACTTTTAAATTTCGATCGTGCTTGGATGACTTGCATGCATCCTAGTTGTACCTAAGTGGCTTGAACCATGCTGGAACTTTATCTAAATTTTGATCCTTGACCAGGCCTATATAATTCCAATAGTAGTTAGTCGTGCCTAACTCCTCCTCCTTGTTTAACTAATCTCATTTTGATTATATCCTCAACCACAGTAACTGGACCCCTTCGACTATACTTTAATCATGACTCGTGGTACCTTTCTACTCACGATCTAACTCTTGATCATTGGTCATACCATTTTATTATATTCGTAACCGTGACTAATTCGATCACGAATCATAAGATTCCCTTGATTATATCAATTATCATTCTTATTCATATTGATTGAAATTTCGTTTCTTGATTATAATTGTAGCTGTGCTAATCGTGCCCTTCGAAATTTCAAGGAAAAATATTTCTAGGGTGGGTAGAGTCTTCGATTGGTGAATTACTCTTGAAGCCATTGTTAGTTTTGGGGTTGAATCTTAAGGACATTTTGAGCATTTTCTTTTCTCTTTCCTCTTCTTTTCATCTATTTTTTTAACATCTTCGTTATCATAATCTTACCATACTTTCGCCGATCAATCAAGTTCATCCATCTTTGTAGGCCTTAAATTCGAGGATGAATTTATTTCTAAGGTGGGTAGATTTGTAACTCCTCTTCCCAATATTTTAATAGTCGTACTACAAGTAAACTATTTTGCCTTTTAATATATTTATATCTTTCACATTTCAAAAATAAAAGAAAGTCTCAAGAGCGATTTGAAAAGCATATTTAATTTATTTTATTCCTTGACCAAAGTGTTATCAAAGTTCTAGGATTTATAAAGATATATGTTTTACCTTATATATTATTCTTTATTATTATTATAATCAAATTATTTTTGGTTTGTTCAATTTATATGCTTTACGTAGTTTTAGAATATTTAGTAGTATCACCAAATGGTGATTCATTTATAAAAGGTTTGAATTTATTTAAACTATTTTTTAGCAATCATTAATAGGTCGTGATTAGATCGTTTTGTGTATAAAACATCATTTGATTTAGATTTGGCAAAATGTATTTTTAACGTTATTAAAGAGATCTAGTATTACTTTCATTGTTAATTTTGATTAATTGATATTTTATTGGATACGATAATTATCTTCTTGAAAAGTTTTGGTTTTGAATAATTTAAATATCATAAGTGCTGTGGAAACAAATAAAAGATTTATCAAAGTATTTTTAATATAAGTTTTTGAACTTATAAAGATATATGTTTTAAATTGTTTAATAATTACTAGGAGTATTATTTATCCAAAATTAGATTGATAGAATTAAGCATTATTTGAACTATGATAATAACTACTTGATTTTTGGATTTTAATTTATATGATTTGCTTGGTTTAAATATCGATTTAAACTAATATTTCTATTCTACTAAGGGATTTCGCAAAAACCCATTTGTCAAAGGACTTAGAAATGATTTCCAATCCAAACTCTATTCCCAGGCCAACTCGTTAGAAGATTACTCCTAATCCCCTCAAATCTGAATTGAAATCTCCTTCCTTGTTATCTCCTTCCTCGTGGCCAACATTATATATAAGGAGTAGCAGCCCAACCCTTTTTCCTGCCTCCACAACACAGCCACATCCAAACTTTATCGCCGCCACCATTTCCAGAACCACCATTAAACCACCAGCCACCCACCGAATCATCAACCAAAACACAGATTAAGTGTCGTGTCAGTCGGGTCCGACCCCGAGTGTTCGTATCTGTGTCCACATCCATCCACAACAAGACAACAGAAACCCAAAACAATAATATTACATCGAAGGGAAGACCCAAACTTCCTCGGAACCTCATCGCGAGCCGAGCTCGTGGCTGGTCTTCGGCACCGCAGATCCTACGCCCTCTACAGTCCAGAGTGCGGCACGCCCACGTCGCGCCGAGAATGGACCCATCGCCAGAGGCCGACGATGCTACCTCCTGGCCGCCGACCGCCGTACCCTGTGACAGCGCCTCTCCGTCGTGCCCACGAACCATCCGCCGATCTTCGTCCTTCCCTTTCGCTCGACCGCTCAGCCGTCTCGACCAAGCAGCACCGCCCTTCTGACCAGATCCGCAAGCACCAAGCAGCGCTATCGCACCTTTGTGCTGCTCCTTCCGGCGAGCTCCCTCCTCGCCAAGCAACTGTAACTGATCCCGCCGGAATAGGCTCCTTCCCGGAGCGTGCGCCTCCGCGTGGGCGGGACCGCCTCCCCGCAGTAGCTGCGCCGTCCTCTCCTCCTCTCTCGGAGGAGCACCACCTTGGCAAACAACTCCCGACGCTAGGTGAGTCCCTCTCTCGACTTTCCTTCTCCCAACCTCCTCTCTCCCTTCTATGATTTTTCTATTTCAAAGGACACATGTTCGGGAACAGAGGAGAGTAATGATAAAGGTTTTCTCTAATATATGGTACATATTTCTGAGCCTGGGATACTGTGAATAAATGGGGTATTTTACAAACACGAGAGGGAGAAACAGTAACGATTACCTTTTCTTTTGTGTTATTAATTAACCAGAAGAATGAGAACTTGTTGCAACTATTGTTGATGCTAAATATATTATAATAGAATTATTACGAATTCTATGTATTAGCATTATATTAATTACAGAATTATTAAATTATTACTATTTTACTATTTTGATTATTTAGTATTTCAATAATAAGTACTGTTGTAGATGTTAAATATATACTGTTATGTACTAAATGATATACATATATATATTTTCTAAACAATTTTCCTAAATGTTTTTCTCGATTCCATATTAGTCAGCTAATGACTATTTGTACCTAATGAAATATAGTTTTCGAATATCTATTAAAATCTAATGTATTCTAGATAACTAGTCTATTAGCATCTTTTCTTCATAAGGTTACATAAAATCTTATAATTACTTTCTAAAAGATTGTAAATAGTTTATATGAATATATATATATATATATATATATATATATATATATATATATATATATATATATATATATATATATATATATATATATATTTTGACTAAGAATTATCTCTCTAAAAACAAGCTTCTATTAGATTAATCATAATCGTGACTAGTCATGCGTTCTTATTTTGCGTGATTTTTGACAACTTCATATCGACCCTAGGCTAATAGGCCATTCTGGACCCAACGGGCGATTTTGTGCACGACCCGCCGAAATCCAACTCTGGACATACGGTTGGGTTCGTATCGGAAAACCGAACCTGTTGACATGTAGTTTGACGACTTTAGAGACCATTGACCCTGGCATGCTTTTTGGCACAAAGTGGGTCCAACGGCGGACATCGTTTTTGTCCAAAATTACCGTTTTGCCCCTGTGTCCAGAATTGGACTTAAGGACAGGCAATCCTGGCTAATTTGACTATTCTAAGAACGTTAGTACTATTTATTTTAGCATCTGGAGACTTTTGCATATGTTGACTGATTGTGGCTCATTGAGTGGTATGGTATTTTGGTTACACCAGCTAAGGACCTCAGGCAAGTGCACTTTCTGATTGCTTTTTGATTCATAGTAGTCTTTTCATTTCATGTCTATACATATATCTTGCTGCTTGTTGACACGCTCGTCACACGGAGTAGTCGGAAGGGAAAATATCTTAGTAGACATGTGGACTACCCAGAACTATCCCCGTGTCTTTCGTGAATGCTAGCAGCTGCACACGACACGTGCAGTGTGCCTTATTTACCCTTAGCCGTTCACATGTTGAAAATGATATTTCACACCACATAGGTAGATGTCTTTTATTTTTCCTTTACTCCTTTATCGTGCTATGTCATCAGTTATCTTCCAGTTTTTCATATCTCATATGTTATTTTCATGTCTTGTTAATTCTATTGTATTTTTGCATTGTCGTCGGTTTGTGTACTTGTTCTATTCCTGATTGAAAACCAATATTTTTCAGGTATAGCCGCGATCACTCTTAGCACTGGAAAGACTTGGGTATGCTGAGGTCGACCTAGAAATAGAAAACTATTGTATTAATTTCATTAATTATAAAATCTTGTATTTTCTTTAATTATAAATGTTATAATAAATGTAGAAATGTGAATGAGCAGCAAATGTTATTTCTTAAGCATTTATTTCTTGCGGGTTTGACAGCGTTCTACCGCCGACTCTGCAACGTAGGCTGGCTTGGACACGTCTCGTATCCGAAAAAGTGGGTGCGGGTCGTGACAGTGCCTGCTATGACATCGTGTCGATAGTCCGTGGCATAACTCAACTCAACCAAATTCGTGTTCGGTCAAAAGACCTAGTGCCATCTCTGAAAGCCATCGTGGAGTGAATTCTATGCATGAACTCAACCATTTCAAGTTCTATATCACCGACCCAAGACCACAGGATTTTTCCCTTAGCTATGTGGGTTCATCTCTTTTATTATCAAGCATACTCAGTGCATGAAAACAATATTTTATTAGTGTGAAGGCCAAGCAAAGACAAGTTCACCGAAGTCGCCCACCTGAACGAGGAGTCGTCTTGACCGTACGGGACTTCGAGCAAGCCATTGCATGGCTAAGTCAAAATGCCGTTGCGTTTCGATTTCTCCGGTTGAATTGAGCGGGACGGAACATTACATTATACACCACTCAGAAAAAGTTTTGTCCTCGAAACTTACTGAGTACACACTCATCGACTTATTTCAAACATGGGTAAGTTATACCCGTCGTGCATACAGACAACTTAGTTCTAGGACAACACCTGAGCGGTATCCTTAGTACATTTCTTATCCAACATAATCCAACCGATCATTCGCTATCTTCTAGTCAAAATTCAGTGTTACCCATCCTTAACCAATCTCTGAAACCTGACTTGCATCAACGCCTCGATCAATATTCAAGTTCATTTCAAATCCAATAATTGCACTATCATCAATATTATCTTTGAAACCCATAATTTCAAAATCCTCGATACCGTTTCGTTCCTTTAGCCTTATTTGAATTCATTGTATCACTTAGTTGGATCATGCACATATTTAAGGCATTCCCAAAATATATGCATTTTAGCCAAGTCTCATGATAGTGAATCCAATTCTGCATATTTGATTCATCATATTAATCCTGGAATCAATCGTACTGATGCTACCTCTCGAAACAGGGACGTCTTGCCTAACCGCTAGTCCATCTTTTCGGGCTAAAGTCAATTTCAGTATTGGAATCACCATTCCCAAACAATAATAACAATACTGATCCCAATCCTATGGTCAAACCAAAGTTGATAGTATGAGGCTTTCTATCCAAGCTCATATCAGTCCTATTTCTAAACTTCGAGCATAGATTTCTCCTATCCGCACTTGTAATGTTTAGTCCAAGGGGTCCGAGTCGCTCAGCAAAGCCATCCTACGGTAAGTTCTGCTCAACCAGTTCCTCTGCATATCAATATCGTATGTCCAAACTAGGAATTTGTGTAGTCTATCTCTTCAAATATATTTGATATAATCTACCTAGAATCCAAGTCAAGTACACTACGACACAATTTGATACTAAACCAATATTCTCACACCATATTCCCCAAGTCGTTTAACACAATTTACGTATTCAATCACAAGGTCGTCTAGCATAACAATATGTAATGCCCCAATCTTTCGCAAGTTTGATCATCCACACGGGACTTAAAATTACTATGCCAACGCTCCCGCAGGATAATTATCCACATCGAGGCATAACTTGTACTTTAATTCTAGACTAATTCATTCTCGATACGCATATTGGATCTACTCAATCCTCAAACTTACTTTTTTTTATTAATCACAAATCCAAACGATCCTCGAATTCACCTTTCCATCAAACCACAAGTCAAAATAATCCAATTACCACGCTATGATCTTTCGCAAGTCCGATCATCCCCACTGGACATGAATCACCATGCCATTGCTCCCGCGGAATGATCTTCCTAATCCGACATGACGCATGTGCGAGGCAGGAGTTGCAGTCATATAAGGCAAGAACGTCAACGTTGTGGTTGTCATCGAGACAATTAAGATACTTTCGTTATCATCCAAGTAATATATCAATTCTCATTTCCTTTATCATCAATTCCGTCAACATTTTTCTTTCGGATAGTCTGAGCACTATTCATTAATGCAAACTTCAAGTTTTATCTAATCAAGTAATACAAACATTCATTATTATCAATCTCTCAAGTATAGCATCCATTTGAACAATAATATTTTATACGATCGTCATTCCTCGAATCAGAATATCATCGAGTTATCGTACATCGATCTTTGATATACCTCAAAATTATCGATGATATATATAACCTGACGATCTTTTCTTGTAACAAACTCAGAGTCGTGCAACTGATGCCATCATCTTAACTAGATATACCATAATATCATCGACATTCAAGATCAAATTTGATCATTATCCCTCGAACTAGTTACACGATCAATTCATTCAACCCCAAAATTACGTATGTTTATCTGTCTATCTTAAGTCATCAAGCAACATATTTTTCAAATCCTTAGAGCCATTCTCGTATATTCGAATCAATTCCATACATGCTAACTTCCAATCATGCTGACTTTTTATATACGATTCATATCGATACCTCAATTGAGTCATTCGTTTGTTAGGCCTTAACTTTTCTTCGAGTTAATCTATCTATTCTTATCACTTTGTATTTCATACTCAGCGCAATTCCAATCCGATGCGTATCATTTTTGTCGTTCGTTCGAATCAAACTCATACTAGCTATCAAGTCACGACTAACTTTGAAACACTCTTTCTAAGGCTTTGTGTTTAGCACCGTGCTTGCTAATAGACTCGTTGGCACCCCGTATCCTCAATCGATTGACTTCCCTAAGGTTATCCCATACACCACTCAGCGATGAAGTTATTCGATAAATCCACGAAATAAATTTCAAATCACAATCGATTATTTTGAATCTCCGTTCGAACCATTCATCAAGGTTCAAGCATGTTCATTTATATCGCATTGACGATATCGTTGTTCGATAGCACCTCTAGCGCAACGATCCAACATTTTATGAATCAAGTATAACTCATTCTTGTCCGACACAATTTCAATTTCGCACTCAACTTTACTAACATCGATGCAAATTTTAGTGTATATGCCCAGCCCGACTTAGCCAACTGTGCCTTACGAGAAACCATCTTTTGTTTACTCAAATTTTCCCTTGTGATATTTTGTAAAATATATTATTTTATTGACATCCCACTAAACATTGAGAGAAAGCGCACCAACGATATCAATTTACGAAAATGACATTTAGTACGAAGACATCAGAGTTAAAGAATTCAATTGAAAGTCTAAGGACGTAAAGCCATGCTCTGATATCACTATATCACGTCCCGGTTCTGGAGGACCATTCGTCCTCGCTAGGGCGTGATGCCGTACGAGTCTAGGTTGCGTCCGTGCAAGGCAATTCCGTAACGGCCGATTATAGGCTAAGCGACGGGGTCATCGCACAGAAGTCCCAAGCATAAACATTGAATAACACCAACAAAAAGTTGAAACAAACACAAGTCATGCAAATGGATCTTTATTAATATTGAAATAAAGATTACATATGCGGCACGAGGCCAATATTACAACACTCAGTTTCACTCTTTCTCACAATACAATTGCTCAGCTCTCTCTCTCATCTCTTAATTACAATGAAACGTAGATTCCCCTTCGGCTTGGAACTTGAAGGTGCTTCAGATAGACGATATCCATACATTATATCCCGTATAGGTGAAGACTTCAACGTGGCTGCACGTCTCGAAACACCGAGGAACTCCATGCCTCAGTGCATCCAAGCGAGCTCTATCTCGAGCGAGCAGGTACCTGTCACCTGCACATGAAACTAGTAGGGTGTCGATACACAACCGTACTGGTGGCCTAGCATCTCACGAGCCCAAACAAAACCAACATGCTCATTTAATTTGTAAAACATATTCCTTCAATTGTCTTTCTAATCTTGCCTTATCATCAGTTTTAGGACATAGACCTGGCCTATTTTGTGTCTCTAGACCATCACCATGCCTCGTACTGATATGACTTATCTTGTGCCACTATACCATTCTCGTGCGAACATCATCGACGTACCAACTCGTGCTTGCCTTTTTGGCTCATACACTTAAATGCAACAACATGGTTATGCCATAACTCTGTTCATTCTTTAAATATCGAGGCCGTGCCTCACAACTCAATACGACTTAACCAAACATTCCTTTACTGCCCTTTTAGACTTAACTCGAAGCGACTAACCCAACTTGTGGAACTTTGTGTTGACGACTCAAGCACGATGCCACATCTCAAGCCGAAGCATGTATCTTTACGTATAGCCAAATCTTAGGTTCCATAGTGGTCTTGCAACCCTGCATCCTTTATTGACTCAAATCATGTCGTGCTTGCACTTTCTTTGGTTCGACCGACATCGTGCATACGGATTGTCGCTCAGCACACCACTTATCTATATGGAAGACCACTAGCATGACAAGCTATCGTAGACATAGCTCGGATAGAAGGCAGGTCCTTCAATGCAAGGTAGCGAGCCCCAGAAAAAGCCCCCGACTATTCTGGTAATGTACAATCCAGCACTGCTATAACGTCTTCCCTCTAAGTCGACTTGGCCCCGGTGTCCCGGTGTAATACTAGTCGCGAAAGAAATCCTTGTGCACAAGTTGTCCATGACCACATACCTACGAGAACATCTAGACTCACGTAAATGTATGACCTAATTTACGGTACTCGAACCAAACCTTAGCAGAACGTGCTAGGAAACATGAGACTCCTCAAACGAGGGACCACCTCATACTTTGTAAAATGTGCATCAGAACTATGAGACTCCCAAACGAGGGACCGCCTCGTACTTTGCAAAATATGTATCGAAACCATGAGACTCCCAAACGAGGGACTATCTTGGTGACAAACGGTTATATGAACTTTCCATTCTTTGAAACCCAAGGAACGACTAGTGCATTGCCTTTCTACTTAACTTAAACCAAACCTGTTCCAATACGTGCCATAGACCGTGGCATACTTATCATCGAAACAACCGTGTTTCGTGCCTTAAACCCACTGTGTTCCATGCGACACTTCCGCCCAAGTCATTTTACAAATGACGAGCCTTGAAATCATGGAAACATATGGCTATATAAAGCCGTAGACCCACGGGACCGTGCATGTGCTCAACTTGAACAACCGAGTTCTTTGAGCGCCTTAACCTATGGTATTTTCTATGGGATTAACTGTGGGACCGTGGGACATTTTTGCTATAAAAAGCAATAAGATCATGGGACGTGCCTGCTATGACATCGTGTCCCAATTCGTGTTTGGTCAAAAGACCTAGTGCCAACTTTGAAAAGCCATCGTAGAGTGAATTCTAAGCATCAACTCATACATTTTAAGTTCTATATCACTGACCCAAGACAATAGGATTATTTTCTTAGCTATGTGGGTTCATCTCTTTAATTATCAAGCCTACTCGGTGCATGAAAACAACATTTTATTAGTGTGAAGGCCAAGCAAAGGAAAGTTCACCAAAGCCGTCCACCTGAACGAGGAGTCGCCTCGACCGTACGGGACTTTGAGCAAGCTATTTCATGGCTAAGTCCAAACGTCGTTACATTTCGATTCTTCCAGATGAACTAAGCGGAACGGGGCATTACAATAGCTTTCATAAAATATCTATGGGTAGATATGGGACCTCCCATATCTGTCAAAAATGCACATCGACTCCCCTCATTAACTCTCTTCCAATTTTTTTAACCCATCGACAGTCAATGTGCAATGGAGAGCACTATCTTTTTCAAAATAATAACACGAAAAACAAAATGCCGCATCTTTTGAAGGAGAGTACTCTAACCAAGGAAATTGTTGGAACCAACAGTATTAAAATCGACAAGACTATTTTTTAAACTCAGACGGTGGAAATGATACCAATTTCGGCTGATACGGACCCATTTTGATATATATTCGTCTGATCTCATACATATGATTAACATGGTGCCCGTGTATCAGGATTCGTAAACCTAGATCTCGTTCAAGACAATTTAAATCAACTATAACCTCATCCCTATGATCAACACTAGGAGCTGGAACATTAATATTCGAAGGAGTGGGAAGAATTTCACTTCCTGATGTTTTACCCCTTGGTTTAAAGAATGAAAAGAAGGATTTTTCTTTCTCTTGCTTCCTTGATTTTCCATTATCTTTCAAAGACCTATTAAATAGTGAATTAAGATCAAATCCAAACACCAAAAATCCAGGATTAGGGTTTTTATAAAAAATAAAAAATTTCCATAGATAGACCTATTAAATAGTAAATGGTGTTGATGATAGGATTTTACCAAGGTCCAGAGGAGGTGAAGAGAAAGACAGAGGTCTGGAAGAGCCAGGCTGCGTCGCTGCAGTATACCGCCTAGTTGCAGACTCGCGGGTCAATGGTCGGGGTTTACCATTCGGGATGGAGAGGGGAAGGAAGTTGTCACGCCCCAGAACCAGAATACTGGAGAGCAGGGGCAGACATAGACAGCTACGTATAACGGAATGGAATCCACACCGCTATACGGTCACGGCTGTCTAGATATGTGAGGGTTTCACTACAATCTATCAGTCTGTTAAGGTCATAAAATAGCCTATTGTCTCAATCTCAACCAACTAATAATAGTTACAAGATGTCAGACCACCAAATACACAATAGTAAGGCGTCCCATACATTATATATTCGGAATGATCATGAAGCTAGTCGTTACAAAATGTGAGGACTAGCAAGAGTTCAGTCATACATGATCAACCCCCGGGGCTTGTCAATCATGTTACACCCCGTAGGCAGACAGTAAGTAAGTACAATCGAGCTAACACTTGCTCGTCGGCTAAATGCCTCAAAAGAATAATTTACAATGTTACAGTGGGAGAACAAAAAGAAACCCACTTGATGCCCTAGTTACGCCTAGTGACCACCATCGGGCTGAAAAGCAGGAAGATCCTTTGGTGCTGCTCCGGTATCTGGCCATACAAAACCAGCTGGGTCAGACCCCAGAAAGAGCAAGTGCCACAAAGGAGGCTTCACTTAAGAACTAAAACCAACACATCATTATCATTCAATATGTAAGAAAACAACAATAAGTAACACAGATTGAGGTTTGTGCACTACCAATGCACTTATCCCAATCAGAGAAAATAATTAAGTGAAGCATCATTGACATACGATAACTGGAGAATCATGCTAAATAAAATATAGCTGGACAATATATGAAGAGAAGACGAAGGTACTATTCTGGAAGCCAGGTTACAATCCTTAAACCAAACAAGGACCGAGATTGTAACCCTTCGCCTGAACAAAACTTAGTCTCTGATCATTTATTGCTAAAGGTGCCAATAATTAAGGTGAAAAGGAGAGAGTACAATGATAAAAGTGACAATGAAGAGTACAATACGCTAGAGTGATAATAGAGTACAATCGTTATAGTAACAATCTGGAGTAACAATCATTCAATCATTCTGGTACAATCTTTCAATCAATCACTTCTAGACAATACTATACTGGACTAGACTCCATCCAAGCAATTACGGCCAATCATTGCCTACGGCTTTCTACATTAACTAACTAGGGTTATCACAATCCTAGTTACTAGCAAGATGCAATGAGATGCTCTAAGTAGTCACAGGCCCTACAGCTATCCAGGTTATCCAGGCGAACATTATAGTGACAATTTAGAGAGTACAATACATTAGAGTGATAATAGAGTTCAATCATTTAAGTGACAATGGTGGGTGCCCCACATAACAGTGGGCTGGAAATGTGCCCTACTCGTTGGCAGGCTACAAGTCCAAACATTTGTGGCCGGGATAACGGGATCGCCTGTAACTGGGGAACATCTCTTCATGACTAGTAAATTATTCTAGTCATTAACCTTAGTCCATTTCAGTAGGTACTCCTGACCGTGGTACTCAGAAGTCTCCTCCTAGACATGATGCAAGACAGGACTGGATTATTTGTACAAGCACAATCGCCCACGGTGTCCAGGTTACTTATACGGGTCAGGTCATGTCAGGTAGCCATCGCAACAGCTGTTCAAGATATATCAGGTCAGGTTATCATGCCAAATGTACTTTGTCAGGAGTGTGCCACGGCGGGCCACTATCATGTCATATCAGTTTATCATTCAATCAAGTTCAGGATAAATAGTAATAAAATAATAGTACACAGGGCTATTGGAGAGCCATACGGCTCAGGAAGAACAGGTATATGCGGCTCAGGAAGATCGGTCCATGCGGCTGGATCAATGCGGGTCAGAAATCGAGCCCATGCGGCTCAGGTAGATTAGGCTCATACGGCAAAGAGTGAACTCTTATGCGGCCAGAAAATAATCTCTCATGCGGTCAGGATAGAGACTAGCTCATGCGGCTGGAGAATAATATGCGGCAGGATCAACTCATGCGGTTGGGTAAGGACTAGTCCCCATGCGGCCAGGCAAAACAGGACGCATGTGGCTCAGTCCACTGCGACCAGAAATGGGCGGGTCTTCATGCGGCTAGGATTCAATCAAGGGTTCATGCGGCTAAAATAACCAATCAAGTCCATGCGGCCCGAGTTAAGTCACATGCGGCTAAAATAATGGTCCTAAGTCATGCGGCTGGGATTGAAAGTTCATGCGGCCGAGGATTAAACCTTCATGCGACTGAGGAGTTAGTCCCTGCGCTATAGGCCATACGACTAAACAGTACAGCAAGGCTTATGCGGTAGGAAGGAAACTTGCCGCATAAAGACTATGCGGCTAAGTTCATGCGGCTGTGAACAGTTCTTCTTCTCCATCCTTCCGAAGAGAAGAACTCTTCAAGCCATGGCTCCCAAGCTCCATGAACCTTTCATCCAGAGTCTAAATCCGAACTTTCATAGGTCAAAATAGGGCAGAACGAAATGCTCTACAATATGGAACCATCAGAACTTGATAATAACAAGATTAAGTAGATCAAAACCCAAGAAATCCAAAAATAGTATAAACTTAGATCTACAAGAATCTAGCCATAGAAAGTGGAAATGCCAAGTACTAAAGTAAGTTAAAATGCTGTAAGAAAGAGAATGAAGCAATAAAATTAGAGTTCCTTCATGAAGCAAGTTGTACTTGCCTAGACCCCTCTCTCCCTCTGGTAGGTGAGGAGTAAATGAGGAAGAAGAAGATAATTAATGAAGAGAGAGAAAGGAGAAGGGGGTTAATAAATGGGGATGGTGGTGGTAGGTAGGGGGTTCACCCCTATGGTTCATAATGAACCAAGCAAACCAAACCAAGACGAACCAACCCAGGAATAAACCAAGCCAAGATAAACCAAGGTGAACCAAGTCAAGGCCAATAAATTCTCTCTTTAGCAATTTAAACCAATTAAATCATGAAATAAACTAAGCCTCACTAATCCAAAAATAAACCAATGAACCATTAAAACCATTTAAACTATCAATGCTAATAAAACAAAGTCAATGCAAAATAAACCGAGATAACTAATCATGACTGAATAAAATATGGGTCCGAAACACGTATACGTAGACTAAATACGTATCGCGAATTTGGGACATTACAAAAATTAAGACTGAAAAGGGAGACTGGGAGAAGGTGAAGACAACATCGTCTCGATTGGGATAGAGAGAGGGGAGCAGGCGAGAGCCGATTAGGGAGGTGGAGAAGTGGGCTACAGCTTCCACTGAAGGCTAGTGGAGTAATGTGGATTAGGGAGGTAGAGAAGTGGGCTGGCAACTTGGGTTACACCTTCCATTAGGATTTTTTTTGGCTTGCACTGGGCTACAGCCCAGTGTAATATGAATGTACCTCCGCCCCTGCTCGGACCGCATGCCTTACCACTAACACTAGGCTAGAGGGTCATTGGCATATATATATATATATATATACATATATATATATATATATATATATATATATATATATATATATATATAGTACTCTCCACAAAAATCTAAATAAAACCTCAATACTATCCATTCCTAGCATAAAATATATATATATATATATATATATATATATATATATATATATATATATATATATATATATATATATATATATATATAATATTTATTTATTTATATATTTTATATATTTTATATATATATATATATTATATATATATATATATATATATATATATATATATATATATATATATATATATATAACATTTAGATATAAAAATATATATATATATATATATATATATAACATTTATTTGACAAAAATAATATAACCAATAATAATAAAATAATATTATATAATAATAACCTCAATAATATTGATAAAAAATAATAATAATAATAATAATAATAATAATAATAAAATTCAATAAAACAATAATGGTGTATATACCATTATGTACAGTCTAATAATCCTAAAATGTACAAGGACCTATTTTATACAAATATTATTGAATATCAACTAATAATGATATTTATAATATTTAATTAACGAATACTTAGAAAATATTTATTAGATCATTAAAACGGAATACAACACAATTATACCAAAATACATCAACACGAATGTCATTGGACGTCCCGCATGACTACATGGGCTTGGGCTTGTTTTGGGTCCTATCTGGACTAGTTCGGTAAAACCGGGTTCCCTAAAACTCAATAATATAATAAATAAATAAATAAATCTTCGGTAAGGGTTAAGTCGTAACTTGGCTTGGTTTTCCTAGTTAGGACACACCCATGGCTCGACATTCCCCTAACATGGCTAAACACTAGTCAAAGCACGCCATAGCACTATCCATGCCATGATTCCTATTCGTCTTGTACTTCAAAACTCATCCATGGCTAAAATCATCTACCGTAATAATTAACTAAATAATTATTTACAAAAAAATCTAAAAATTACCATTTAAATCAAATAAATAATAAAAAATATTTTAAAATTTTTGGAAAGAGGAGTTACAAATCTACCCACCTTAAAAACAATTTCGTCCTCAAAATTTAAGGGAAGAGTCCATTAGTTATGATGGAAGACGGGTTCTATTAGCTATCATCTATTCTCATGGTTATTTCGTACTACGAATCCTTGAGGATTTCTACCCACCTTTGGTCACACAACTCCCTCAAATCACATATCGCTAAAACTTTATAATCATCCAACTAATTGCTAAAATTGCTACCAATAGATATCTACTGCAAATGTCATCTATAATCCTCTTCTATCTATCAAGCAAACCAAAATTTAACAAGCAATAAATTTACACAAGTAGCTAAGAAATATTGATAAATTCTAATAAGTGTGGCCATTCGTCGCTCTAAAATAGGAAGGACAGGAAGATAAGGAAGAATAATTGAGAGCAAATATGAAGTTTTCAAAAGTGGTAGAGGGTATCCAATGATGTAGCTAGAAAGAAAGTTCATGAACTATTAACTTATTTGCAAGATTGGGCTACTCTAGTCCAATCACTTGCTAAGTCGACGAACCCTTCGTTTCTTAGAGGGGCTTACAATCTGTGCAATAGAGAAGTTTCGTTCTCAAAATTAATCTAAACAAGGTTCCATAATAGAATATAATTTGAGAAATCAAGATTGTGATCTTTTCTGTGGTTATTTAAACACACGAGCAAGGGATAAAAATACAATATAAGATCGTATCACGACTTCCAGGTAGATGGAATAATGGTTACGAATGACTTCACATTCTAAGAGGTGGAGACTACATAGTTATAGGGACCTATTTCAAGTAGTTCGGTTTTATAGTCCAAATATGGTGGTATGTATGGATGGGTTTTACTGGGTCTTAATGGGTTCCCTGATTGGACATTAATCGTTGGTTGGATGAACCTTGGTTTTTAATCTATATTGACTGGACAAGATTCCAATGATAAAACTATTTCTACTAGGTTAGGGTAACCTAGAATAGGTTTCCACCCAAGTGGTTGAGCTAGATGGGCAGTCGAATTGGTTAAATAGGTTCTGTAAGCCTTGAAGATGCGCCTTCCGTGACTTTCGTGTTTAAGTAACACGAGAAGACACAATTGAGTGGCACACTAGTGACATATGCGTAGTGGGCTTCGAGTAAATCACAACCATATATTGGGTCAAAATAAATTGAGTCGAGGTTGAATCTATAATAGAAATTGGAAAGTATACCGGTATTATGGTAAGGGTTATGGCTAGTCCTTTTGACCTGAAAGTCGTACCATAAAAGTATAGTACAAGGGAACATGTTTGAGTGGGACATGATGTACCTAGTGTTTGTCATTGATTGTAAAAG
This sequence comes from Iris pallida, assembly GCA_029216955.1. Lineage (NCBI taxonomy): Eukaryota > Viridiplantae > Streptophyta > Magnoliopsida > Asparagales > Iridaceae > Iris > Iris pallida. Next base: position 1,930,776 of record JANAVB010008796.1, read on the forward strand.
TACAGAACAATTATCGGAGGACTGAACTTAGACTCACAATACAAACTCGCTTGTACAAAGAAAGCCTAGGGACGAAAACCTAGGTACAGCAGTCTAAGTACAATTGTTTATTTTAGATTCTGGGGGATGACGATAGAGGCTCGGGAAGGCGACGGCAGCCCTACCTTACTCCTTGGATGATCGGTATGCAGCCTTGGCTCCTTGTGAAAAGATGGTTGGCGTTGACGAAGAAGTGCTCTTTTTGCTCCTCTGTTGTTCTCATGGCTTCTCTCTCTCTCTGTGTATTCTCTCTCTGACTCTGTATATTTTTTTATTCTTTTTGTTGCCCGCGGGGTTCTGCAAAGAAATGATGCTGGCTATTTATAAGAGTGGGGTATGACCATTAGGGTTTGCTAATGATCATTCGTTTGGAATGTCGGCGCTCCTTCAATCTATCTGAACCCTTGATCCTGATTACAATGAATATAGGCCATTAATACGGATAGCACCGAATCTTGTGAGCAGTTAATGTTAACTGCTTTAAATCTTCATGATTGATTATACCAATGTCCGATTGCTCGCCACGTGTCCCATTGGCTTGATGATAAATGATATGCCTTGATCTCAATAATTATGATGATGTCAAATATATTTGTTGAGATTCGGTTAAATCCTTGATTGATCCGATGCCACGTATTTTACTTGTGGGTCCTGCCAGAGCCGCATGGGATAGGCAAGACTTGAACCGCAGGAAGATAATCTTCGTGAGCCACATAGGACAACGCTTTATTGAGCCGCAGGGGATGAACTCTCAATGAACCGCATATGCATAATCTCTACGAGCCGCATAAGCTATCGTTGTATTGAGCCGCAGGGACTGGGTTCTCAGTGGGCCGCATATGGCTGATTTCTGTCGGTCATATAGGATGACTTCTCAGTGAGCCGCATGAAGCTGTTCTCCATTTAAGCCGCATGAGACTTGCCACGTGGCAACCTAGGACTTCTGACGGATCGGGTCAGAGATTTTCTTCTTTTCCCGAAGAGTCTGTCATTATGGCAGAACCATTATGACGCTTTATGTCAGAGCCGTCACGGTCGTCGAGTCGTGTCAGGGCATTAAATGAGGCCACTACTCAAATGGCCAGCTGTAGGGAAGGATCCCAAGGGGGATGTGGCGTCGATCGGGCCGCATAGAGTTTACTTGAGCTGCTTGTATGTTTGAGCCGCATGAGACTTCCGAGCCGCATGAGACTCTTTGGCCACGTGAAGCTCGTCTGATTTTGAGCCGCATGAAGCTTCCTGGGTTCTGTGCCGCATGAAGAATGTCTCACGACGTCTCATGACCGAGCCGCATGAGGAATGACTCATGACCGAGCCGTATGAAGGATGTCTCATGACCGAGCCGCATGAGGAATGTCTCATAACTGAGCCGTATGATTTACGTCTCATGACTCGCATGAGGAATGTCTCGATCAGCCCGTGCACTCGCTTTGTGGGCCCGGGTGTCCCGAACACACGAGTGCGTAGGTATCATGTTTGCTCCCTGATGTGGGGGCTAATAGAAACACTTGCCCCTCGATCTTTGTTGGAAGACTCTTGAGAACCACTCTGTCCGTTTGCCGCCGGAGGCTGGACACAGGCGGCTCTGTACAACTTTCCATCGGAGGCCCGCTTAGCAGGACGCTCTTGATGGTTAGAGGTTGGGACAGCTGACTGAGCCCGATGAGCCCGCGCTGCCCTAGACTTCTTCTACTTACCACCCGAAGGTGCGTAATAGGAAAAGTCCAAGTTTGGAAGGAGGGAAGAGAAGTTGGTGCCCTTTTCAAAGGAGGTAAGGGGGCTCTATTTATAGAATGGAGTAAGCCCTTTCTTCTTCTCCTTTCCGATGTGGGACTAAAAGCAATATTTTCCATGCTTCTACAGGACCCCCTTCAAAGTTTCCAAATTGCAAATTTGGAACACTTTGAATAAGAAGCATGGAAAGTAGATTTGTTTAGGTGTAGCAATCCAATCAGAGGTAGCATAGACGTGATAGGTTTGGGTACTTCCGCTGGAGATTTTATGTGGACTTATCATCCTTGGCGTACCTTGGTTTTAGGTACGGATAATAAGTTGAGAGAGGGAACCATCATATTTACTCAGAGGTGGTATGACGTGGTAAATATAAGGTTGATGGTAGAGCTTTCCTACTCAGAGGTGATATGGATATAGTAGGAGTGAACTCGAATGAGGATACATAGAACAACTCAGAGGTGCTATCAACGTGGAAGTTCTATGCATTGGGTGAAAGAATGCTATGGAACAGCTGGGCTCCGAAAGTATGTGATGATGAGGAAAGATGTGGATGTACTAAGGGACCTAGTACGGCATTTGTGGTCAGCAAAGGACATTTGTGGGCCTATTATCCTTGGCATACCTTGGTTTTAGGTACGGATAATAAGTTTGATAGGGATACCTAGGACAACTCCACGGTAAGGCGGATATGGAGGTTCTTGGTATCGGGCGAAAGAATGCCATAGAGCAGTGAATAATTTTCTATTTTCTTTCATTATTTTTCTTTTCTTTTTGTCAAGGGATGTGATCCCAGATGATGTAGTACTTTGAATTTTGAATAAATGAGCATGTTTTAACTCATCTTCTCTTTCTTGTACTTGTGGTGTTTGTGGAACTGGACTTGCTGGGGGATTATTTGTGGACCTGTTACCCTAGGCATACCTTGGTTTTAGGTACGGATAACAAGTTTGGTCAGGATATCCGGAACAGCCATGGCAAAGTGGTCATGGGTGCTCTCGGTATTGGAAAAAAGAATACCATAGAGCAGCTGGGCTCCCGGGGCATAGTGAGATGGTGGATTTATGCTAAGAAGCTTAGCATGGGATATCTGTGGACCTATTATCCTTGGCGTACCCTGGTTCAGGATACGGATAATAGGATGAAAGGAAACCAACATATTTGCTCAGAGGTTATGAGGACATGGCAAGCATGATGGTTTTACCGTAGAATCTTCCTGCTCAGAGGTAATGAGAACGTGGCAGGAGAGACTTCACGGAAGATATTCGTGGTCAACAGCGGACATTTGTGGTCAACAGAGGACATTTGTGGTCAACAGAGGACATTTGTGGGCCTATTATCCTTGGCGTACCCTGGCTTAGGATACGGATAATAGGATGAGAAGGAACCAACATACTTACTGAGAGTTAATGAGGACATGGCATGCATAAGGGTTTTTTGTTTCACCGTTGAATCTTCCTACTCAGAGGTAATGAGGACATGGCAGAAGGAAACTCAACGGAGGATATTTGTGGACCTATTATCTTTGGCGTACTCCGGTTGTGGGTACAAATAATAGGTTGAAAGGGAATCAACATACTTACTCAGAGGTAATGAGGACATGGCAAGTATGAAGTTTTCTTCGACGGAGCCTTCCCACTCAGAGGTAATGAGGACATGGCAGAAGTGGGCTCAATGAAGAGGGGTACATAGAACGACTCAGAGGTAATGAGGACATGGAAGTTCTTATGTAGAGGGGTGCTTTGTTTTTGGCAGAATTGAGACGACTCAGAGGTAGCATCGACATGGTCGTTTTGGGAATTTGTGGATCCGTTACCCTTTTTGTGCACTGGGAGTGCGGGTAGTGGATCATGAGGAAGGATCTCTTTTAGGAAGAAAGTTCAGGGGTATGTTTATACATAACGTTCTCCCTAAAAGAGTGACTGGGATGTAAGTTCAGGGGTACCAGCGGGTACATAACTCGACAATCCATAAATTTTGTGATCAAAGTGTAAGTTCAGAGGTACCAGCGGGTACATGACTTAGTAGTTTGGGATTTTTGTGGAAGGAGGAGGTGAGTTCAGTGGTACGAGAGGGTACATGACTCAAAAATCTGGAATATTATGGATATGAGTTCAGCAGTACCAGCAGATACATGACTCGGTGATCTGGAGAGAATGTGGATGTGAGTTCAGTGGTACCAACGGGTACATGACTAGATAATCTGGAGTGGATGTGAGTTTAGCGGTACCGGGGGAATACATAACTCACCAATCAAGGAAATTTGGAGGTGGAATGTGAGTTTAGCGGTACCGGGGGGTACATAGCTCAATCATCAGGGATTTTTTTTTTTGGATGTCGTTTCGGACGTAATACTTCTTCAGGAAGTTGCCGTTGATGGACAACATGAGCAAGTCTCAGTGTGAGCAGCCACATACTTGGCCAGCTCCGACTCTTCTTCGACCACCCCCTGTGTAAATGCAGACTGAGAGGATGATTTGGGCAACTTGATCATCAGGGGTTCTGTTGGTGGAGCCGAACGAGGAGTTGTTGGCAAACTAGCAACCCCCAGTTTGGTAGTTGATGCTGGACGGGGAGTTGTTGGCTCGCTAGAAGCCCCAGACTTTGCATCGGGGTGATGACCCTTCTTAGGAAGGCGTATCGTCAGTGGCCTATCGGATGGATTGAGCTTCTCCGTTGGGGGTTGACTGACTCTCGGTAGTCTGATTGTCAATGGCCCCGTTGTGGGTCTCGGCACTTGGCCGGACCTTGGCAGCCGGATTATCATTTGCTCCTCCTGCGCTGAGAGGCTGATTGCGTCCTTCCGCAGAGTGGCCGTAAGGGGTACGAAATTGCCTGGTTTGCGAGCCTGGAGGTGGATTGTCAGAGGTTCTTCTGATCCCGTGGTTGCTTCAACATCAGTTTGTTTATTTCCTCCTTCAAGGTGCCTCTTCAACTTTTCGTATAGGCAGGAGTCCGAGTAATAAGATTCGACCCTGTTGAAGGGATCGATGTCAGCAAATTCTGTCCTCACGAAGCCGTGCTTGTCGACATATTTGAAGCATTGGTGTAGCGTGGAAGGCACGATCATGTAATCGTGTATCCAAGGGCGCCCCAAAAGGATGTTGTATGAAGTGTCGGCATCTATGACGTAGCAAGTGACTTCTGATTGGAGATCGCCAATCTGACATTTCAGACGAATCTTTTCGATTGGGTAGCTCCTGCCCGAATTGAACCCGCTGATGGCGGTGTTTGTAGGGGTCAGGCGATGCATCGGGATACGAAGATGATGTAGTAGTCCTTTTGGAATGATGCTTATGGAAGACCCAGGGTCAATGTGCATCCGGTCCACCTTTATGTCGCCGATGTAGCCTGTGTAGTATAATGGGCGATCGTGTAGATTAGTCTTGATGAACATGTCTTGTGGAGTGAAGATGATGTTGGGCATTGCTCCCGTACAGGCACTGTCTTGGAGATCTGCGGGCTGATTTTCTCCCGTGAGGTTGACCTGAGCCAGGTACGCGTCGGCATTTTGAAGTGCATCGCTCAAAGCTGTGCGGACATCCTTCGAGAGCCTCAGGAGTTCATATAAGGACAATTTGGTCGGTGTATTAGCCAATTGCGCCAAGATGTCGAAGTTGTAGGGCCTCTCCAGCCCCTGAGATGTTTCCTTTCGGAGGGATTTGTCGAAGCGAGTCTCCTTCGGCCTAGGCTTATCGGTCGTCGAAGGCTGAGCCGGTCCCGGAGCATCCGTGGTAGTAGGCGGATGATCATCAGTCGAGTTTTCAGCCACAGGTTAAGATTGTGCTCCGGATCGAGTAACAACGGCCGTGACTTCCTCTTCATCTGCTGAGGTGGTACGGCAGGATCTGACTTTTCTATTTTTCTTTTTAGAAGATGGAGTGGACTGAGTTACCTCGTGGACTAGGTCTGGATGGACCCACATGATTTCCCCTTGTGATGTGGTGAGGGCTACTAGACCAGCAGCTTGAGCAGACGGGAGATTAGCAATCTCCATCGTTGTCAGAAGGATGGGTATAACCCCGTCCTAGGTCTCTGTTGGAGGGAAGCTGCCGAATTGTACGGACACCATGTTGGCTGCCACGGTTACCTTCTCGAAATCGATGGCCAGAGCGTTCGAATCGATGAGATTTTGGATATATCATTTCAGTTGGTAGCAGTCGTGCGTAGCATGGTGGACGTAGCGGTGGTAATGGCAGAACTTTGGGTTCTCCAGATCAGTCGGCCGAGGCTCCCGTCTTGGTGGAGGAAGCTGAATCCTATCTCCTTGTATGAGCATGTCCAAAATAGGCTTGACGTGACCGTCTTCAAAAGAGTAAGTGATTTGAGGCCATTATTTGTCCGCAGGTTGTGACTCAGGCTTCTGGGCTGTATCGGCCACCATAGCCTGCTTGCCTCTATTGTCCCGGTTGTTGGAGGGGCTACCCCCATTGTCGTTGGTGGTGCTGGGACGCTTGCTCTTGCTCTCTTCCTCTGAGATATGTAATCCCAGTTGGCGAGCCTTCTTTAATCGTTCTTCGGCACTTGTAGCACTAATGATAAAAGCCTTCCAGTCCTTGAATTGACTCTCGCCCATCCAGAGACTAATTGTTGGGAGTAGTCTCTTTTGGCAAATTTCGATCAAGGAGGAGTCCGGGTTGCCAGATGGCAACTTCATTGCGGTTTGACGGAACCGCTCAATGTAATTCCTCGTCAGCTCTTTCTCTTTTTGAATGACGTCCATGAGGGTAGACATCGTGACGTCCTGCCCTACCTCATAGAACCTCTCCAAAAATAGGCGTTTGAAGCCAGTGAAGGAATGGATGCAATTGTTCGGCAGGTTGCGGTACCAATCGAAGGCGACTTCTTCCAATGCCCCAATGAATAACCGTGTCAGGATAGCGTCATCATGGGGCAGATGGTCGATAGTGACCTCGAAGTAAGTGATGTACCGACTTGCTGAGGTCTTGCCATCATAGGGGTTGATATTGAACGGCTTATATCTTGGTGGGAATGGAACATCCCTCCATTCAGCAGGATATGGTTGCCGTATTCTGAAGTCTTGAGAGTTTTCTCTGGCGTGGAACATGGCTCGGAGCTCTTGAACTTCTCTTCTTACTTCTCGGGTCTTATCTGTCGCAGTCGGAGCCGTTACTTCGGGAGGATTATTGCCCGGGTTCGGTGCCGCCGAATTTGAATCTACGTTGATTGGGGGACCCGTGCTTGTCTGGCCAGGTGTCACCCCCTGCAGATTAGGAAGCGCCGCTTTGATCTCGTCTACAGACTTGACCAAGGCATACAATATGGCCTCCAAAGTGTCGATGCGCTGGCGATCACCGGAACCGTCTTGATTGCTGTCTGTCATGAACACCGTCTTTACATGAGGAGTGACGGAAGGAGTGATGGAGGATGTCCCCTCCGAGTCGTACCCGTGCATCGAGAAATCATCAGGATATATGGGGATGTTCTCTTCAGGTTCAGACTCGGAAGGAACACTACCCCCGGCTTCGGAGCTTGCTTCGTCTAGGATGTCCTTGGGGACGTCGGTATCTGTTGTATCCGTCGGAGGATTTGCTTCCTCCAGTCCGTATTCCTGGAATGTTGGATTGTCGTGGATGTTTGGAGGAGTACTACCCCCAGTTCCGACGACCCCTAATGTTGCAGACGACGAACTTCCTACTGCAGCAGTTTTCGTCTTCGAACGGGTGTGTTGAAATACTCCAGTGGAGGATAACCCTTTAGACAACGGTTTCTTAGCTGCAGTAGTTGACACCTTTGGGCTGGAGATGCTCGTTTTCTTCCCTCTTCCCTTGGCGAAAACTTTTTGTGCGGACTTGCAGGAGACAACAGAAGGTGCCTCGTCTTCTGAGCTCGGGTGATGTAGTCTTTGGAAGACGGATGGCCGATCTTCCGTCACCGCCGCGTTGCTGCAACAGTAGTTGACGATGATCTGGGTGTATTGATGTCCGTGTGAGGGCTCTTTACACCCCGAAGCTCCTTCTCTTTCCTTGCGTTTGTGGAGGATAACCTCACGCAGGTCAGAGGAACCACTTTGTCTGTTTGCCGCCGGGGACTGGACTTGAGTGGTCTTATACAACTTTCCATCAGAGGCCCGCATGATAATCAGCGGGACGCCCCGATAGTCAGAGGTTGGGGCAGTCGTCTGGACTTGATGAGCCCGTGCTGCCCTAGACTTCCTCCTTTTAGCACTTGTGGGTGCGTAATAGGAGGAGTCTAAGTCGAATACCACAGAGTCTGGATTATCATCCAGATAATGATCAGAGTCATGACCGCATGAGAGCCGGTCGAAGATTGATCGAGAGAAGCGTGGGACGGATGCTATACGGCTAGCATTGGGTACCATGCAGGCTGTCTGCATGCGGCTGTCTTTTGTTGTAGGATGAGTCTTTATGCGGTTAGGAGTCACGACCGTGCAGGCTGACCGTATGCGGTTGGCATCTGTGGCCGCATGGGTTTTCTGCAAGCGATTGACTTTAATAGTCGCATGAGTCTCATCCGTTCGGTTGGCAACTGTAGCCGCATAAGTTATGCGGCTGACAGATGTGGCCGCATGAGTTTTCTTTATGCGGTCGACGGTTGTAGCCGCATGGGTTTTCTCCCTGCGGTTAATACTCTTCTGCGGCTCGGATCGCGTAGAGTTCCTCTTTGCCCCTGCAAGTCCAGCATCGTAGTGTTTTCTTCTGCCGGACTTGGGGACAGTAGAGTTGTCTACGGTCTGAAGTGGGGCCGCAGGGGAGTCTTTCTCGCCATCTTGAGAAATAGAGAGCACCTCATCAAGGGCTTACGGAGGAGTAAATGATTTTGGCCTCCACTCTTTGCGAGCCTTTATGATGCAGGTGCGCTTCTGGACCGGGCCAGTGCTACCTTCAGAGAGCATCTCTTCGAACGCCTGTTGGTCGAAGCGTACGACCATCTTCTGTTGTGTAGAGCCAAGTTTGGCTGCGTCCGATTGCGTCACCAACTCCTCAGTCGTGGAGAAGTTAGTCCCCAGCAGAGTCGCCATCGTGTTTGCCATTGATTGTAAAAGTACAGAACAATTATCGGAGGACTGAACTTAGACTCACAATACAAACTCGCTTGTACAAAGAAAGCCTAGGGACGAAAACCTAGGTACAGCAGTCTAAGTATAATTGTTTATTTTAGATTCTGGGGGGTGACGATAGAGGCTCGGGAAGGCGACGGCAGCCCTGCCTTACTCCTTGGACGATCGGTATGCAGCCTTGGCTCCTTGTGAAAAGATGGTTGGCGTTGACGAAGGAGTGCTCTTTTTGCTCCTCTGTTGCTCTCCTGGCTTCTCTCTCTCTCTGTGTATTCTCTCTCTGACTCTGTATATTTTTTTATTCTTTTTGTTGCCCACGGGGTTCTGCAAAGAAATGATGCTGGCTATTTATAAGAGTGGGGTATGACCATTAGGGTTTGCTAATGATCATTCGTTTGGAATGTCGGCGCTCTTTCAATCTATCTGAACCTTTGATCCTGATTACAATGAATCTAGGCCATTAATGCGGATAGCACCGAATCTTGTGAGCAGTTAATGTTAACTGCTTTAAATCTTCATGATTGATTATACCAATGTCCGATTGCTCGCCACGTGTCCCATTGGCTTGATGATAAATGATATGCCTTGATCTCAATAATTATGATGATGTCAAATATATTTGTTGAGATTCGGTTAAATCCGTGATTGATCCGATGCCACGTGTTTCAATTGTGGGTCCTGCCAGAGCCGCATGGGATAGGCAAGACTTGAACCGCAGGGAGATAATCTTCGTGAGCCGTATAGGACAACGCTTTATTGAGCCGCAGGGGATGAACTCTCAATGAACCGCATATGCATAATCTCTACGAGCCGCATAAGCTATCGTTGTATTGAGCCGCAGGGACTGGGTTCTCAGTGGGCCGCATATGGCTGATTTCTGTCGGTCATATAGGATGACTTCTCAGTGAGCCGCATGAAGCTGTTCTCCATTTAAGCCGTATGAGACTTGCCACGTGGCAACCTAGGACTTCTGACGGATCGGGTTAGAGATTTTCTTCTTTTCCCGAAGAGTCTGTCATTATGGCAGAACCATTATGACGCTTTATGTCAGAGCCGTCACGGTCGTCGAGTCGTGTCAGGGCATTAAATGAGGCCACTACTCAAATGGCCAGCTGTAGGGAAGGATCCCAAGGGGGATGTGGCGTCGATCGGGCCGCATAGAGTTTACTTGAGCTGCTTGTATGTTTGAGCCGCATGAGACTTCCGAGCCGCATGAGACTCTTTGGCCACGTAAAGCTCGTCTGATTTTGAGCCGCATGAAGCTTCCTGGGTTCTGTGCCGCATGAAGAATGTCTCAGGACGTCTCATGACCGAGCCGCATGAGGAATGTCTCATGACCGAGCCGTATGAAGGACGTCTCATGACCGAGCCGCATGAGGAATGTCTCATAACTGAGCCGCATGAAGGACGTCTCATGACTCGCATGAGGAATGTCTCGATCAGCCCGTGCACTCGCTTTGTGGGCCCGGGTGTCCCGAACACACGAGTGCGTAGGTATCATGTTTGCTCCCTGATGTGGGGGCTAATAGAAACACTTGCCCCTCGATCTTTGTTGGGAGACTCTTGAGAACCACTCTGTCCGTTTGCCGCCGGGGGCTGGACACAGGCGGCTCTGTACAACTTTCCATCGGAGGCTCGCTTAGCGGAACGCTCTTGATGGTCAGAGGTTGGGACAGCTGACTGAGCCCGATGAGCCCGCACTGCCCTAGATTTTTTCTACTTAGCACCCAAAGGTGCGTAATAGGAAGAGTCCAAGTTTGGAAGGAGGGAAGAGAAGTTGGTGCCCTTTTCAAAGGAGGTAAGGGGGCTCTATTTATAGAATGGAGTGAGCCCTTTCTTCTTCTTCTTTCCGATGTGGGACTAAAAGCAATATTTTCCATGCTTCTACACCTAGATGAAGGTGAACTCGTCTAGATCTTGCATATGAAATTTGTTGGAAGGTAATAGCTGGTCTCGTGCTCCGATTATTAATGACACGGCCGGGAACACAAAATGATCTAAATGGAAAGTGAGAGTCCATGAGGCACTAATTATCATCCTAATGGAAATTATTCTAATCAATCGGTAATCCTCGTATATCCTAAAATTTTAGAAGGCTTACAGTCTACTCACCCTAGAAGCTTGGACATAATTTTAGGAATAATGAGGTTAAAAGAATTTTAAAGTCCGGATATTGTACCTCGACTCTTGTTAATAAAGAATAAGGTACGGTGTAACGGGGTACGGTAGATATAAGTCAAGGATCGTTCCTCAATAAATGGAAAACGAGTGTGTACATTGACACATGGTCGATAAAATAGAATGATCTACTCGTCCATAGTATACGAGAGTTATCGACGGGGTAACCAACTCTAAGGCACATCATAGAAAGAGATTCTTAACAACTGAGTCGTGAATTTCTATTTGTGTCAAGCCTGCCAGACTATTGTCACAAGGGTTCTAGTGGTATGGGCTGTAGTGATCATGTATTGCTGTTGATAACTGGGTAGATCATAATATGACAGGGTATTTAAGCTATGGTATTGGCTAAGCTAGTGACTGTGGTGTTCCAATACTAGTTAGGTCTTAATAATAAAATTTACATAACTAGGGTAATATTTGTTGGAAACCAAACTCGGAATGAGTGTCTACCATAGTCATGGTAAATGATTGTCCTTACCTTTGTCTATTCATCTCATGTCTAAACTGTGGGCTTTGGTCGAGGAAAGGTTGGGTTAAGGCTTAGGGGTTGCTAGTTAAAGCAAGCTTCAAGCAAATAATTAGAGACTCACAACATTTGGTTTTTTGAGAATAGATAGTCTCCTAGGTTGGCATTTTGACTAAGGGTAAAACCCTAATCATTCTCAAATTCAGATGGCTAGAAAGTCCCAATAGCAGTTTGGGGGTCGAAAGGAGAACGAGTAACTCTAGGCAAGGTTCTAGTCACATGGATGGTCGATGGTAACTATACTTGTGTATACAACTATCATAGCCATGGGGGATACTCTGTATCTCTCTACCAATTACGAGCTTTCGTCTTTCCAAATCAGTAAAAGATAAAAATAATAAAGAGTTCAAGAAAGATGTCACTGAATACAATTACGTGATTCAAGGGCGAATGTGTAATTCAAGAGGAATTGTCAATACTGTCGCGGATGAGATCCTAAAGACATCTACGTCTCAATCTACGTAGATTAATCAGAGGGAGGGCGAACCGAGTGCACTAAGGTTGATCAGACCGTAATATATCGATTCTGATTAGACAATATGTTAGTAGGTGTCTCCAATAAACATATGTCTTGAATTAAGCTCGATAAAAGAGTAAGCTTGCAAAACTAGGCTGTAATAGCAATATTGGTCAAGATAGTCAAAATACCAGTATGTGAGATTTTTGAAAGGAGTCACAAGTAGTTCGAGTTTTATGAGAATCAAAACCTTACCCGGTGTTCTTGCTTATATAGTCTTCCTACTATCTTCTTATCCGTAAGGCCTTAGTCGACTAATGGGTTATGGACCTCTAAATTCTATATTCCAGGTAAACCTATTAGTGTCAGTCAATTACCTCGTCAATAGATCACAAGGACTACGGAATGCTAGGTTGGGAGACATGCTACCCAACTTGCAGAACTTTCACTATTATTGGCTTTGGATCTTATGGGACATACAGGGCATTACCTATCCTCTATAGTATCCGAAACTTGTAATCACGTCTGAAGTTGTTTTACCGAGAATTATGCCTCGCCCGTATACTCGGGCTGTGGTAAATCCCTGGTTCCGTGATTCAGATGTGATATGCTATCAGATACTCTACCTTATATTGACACAAGGTCTAAAGAGGTCAACGAAGATATAGTTTTAGCAATGTTCCATAACCTACGATTCCTTGAAATAATATTAACTCTATGGGTCGTGTCTCGCCAGTGCCCTGCTGTCTACAGTGAACCCACACTCTTCATTCTCTAGTAATTGGTGACAGTGCGCTGCTATCTAGCCATCGCAGTCGTTAAAATTACTCCGACTATATTCCTAAGAACTTCAAGGTGCTGCTAGAGATTCAAAGTAGTTGACTATGATAGAAAGCGTAACCATCTATCTATAAGTCTTAATCCTTAAAGTAAAAGATTGATCGGGGAGGAAATAACTGAAGACAAGGAAAGTAAGAACATCATAATCTTTATTTTATATGTATTTCAATTGGTTGAGGAAAAACTTTGAATCAAATCTACCTAGAGATTCGTATACGAATAACCGAATCAGAAATTATAGACTAATTCCTTACGACAAAATAAGATTAGGCAATTCTACTTCTGATATAAGGACTATATCTATAGGGCAAAAGAAAATTGAATAATTTATCAACATTAGAGTCTTAATTCTAGGAAAGCCTATCTTACCAAGTGAATAGTATATCCACATTGGATCATATCGTCATATCAAAAGTAATAGTATATCTATAAAGATCTGGCAAGCTATCTAAATTTAATAATTCTTTATCTAAATTGTATGGCCTATCTGACAACCTTAACTATCCAACGGTCAATTTGAACAAGGGACTCCTAGTCCTAATCATTCTCTTAAATCAATTTAATCCAAATTGTGAATGAGCATTTCCTAGTCGCAGGCTCGCAGTAGTACGACTGACATAGGTACTACCACGAGTTCGTAATCTTTTACGAAAATTGACCTGCATGGGCCACCACAAAAACTTGACACGACACGCACTCGCTGTCCGGAATACGAATGCGTGTCCAAGCTAGCCTACGCCGCAGTGTCGGTGGTAGAACGCTGTATAGCCATAATGCTTAAAATTACAAATAATGCTCATTCACAAAATTAATTTAATTTACCCTATTCACAAGTTTTACATTTGCAAAAAAATATAAACTCTTACAAATATTGAAATAATTACAACTCATCCACCTAGCTAATCTCTAGGTTTTTGCCTGCAAGTACACCCGTAACTCCCAATGCTAAGTGAAGCCACAGCTGACCTGAAAAATATTGGTTTCCAGTCAGGAATGGAACGAGTACAATTCACTGAATTCAGTTTCAATAAATGAAAATGACTATACAACAGAGGTTAGCCTTTAAATATATGATTTGAAAAATAAACACAGAAACACAAAATAAAACTAAACAAAGAAAAACAGTAAATAAATACAAAGACAATACTCACCGACTGACTGAAGTACCTTTGATATATGATCGGTCTCGGGACAATTACACGACACGGTCTACGATATCTACACTATATAATGTACACTGTCTATACTGAATAAAGCAATAATGAAATACTGTCTACATGGTATAATGTAATAATAAATCATGGTATACACTGTATAAGGTCAGATCACACATCCTTGGTACTTCACCTCCCCGACACGACAAAATATAATAAACATAAAAGATGGAAATCACATATCTATTGACTAACAATGAGGAATAGTAAAGCTCAATATCGAAAACAAATAATAAACTATACTCGCCTGTGGTCCTTTGCTGGTAAAACCGATAATCCAAACCACTCAGTATACCACAACAG
>JANAVB010008796.1:1947605-1960978 GCA_029216955.1 Iris pallida
TTCTCCGGCTGCGGTCTAAGGACTGTTGGTTCGTTGGCCGGGTTCCTATGGTGCTATTCCGGTCGTCGGTGGACTTTTCGCCGTTGCGAGAGGACCCTCGGGTCCCCATCTGGGTTGCCTTCCCCGGGCTTTCCCACTGCATGTTTGATACCAATGTGGTTCTTTCCATCGCATCTGGTCTCGGCACTCCGCTCAGTACGGACCGGGCTACGGCTTCATTTTCTAGGCCTGGGGTAGCCAGGGTATTGGATGAAGTGGATGTCAGCAAACCACTTCAACACGAAGTTTTCTTCCAACTGCCTGATGGTGTTCGCTCGCAGCCGGTTGTATATGAGCGGAGCCCTCTTTACTGTGTTTCTTGTGGCCATCATGGTCACATTGCGAGTGCTTGTGGTCGACCCCAGGTGGAGCCTTCTTCCGTGGGGGTAGCTGATAAATCGACCATCCATGACGGTCCATCCCCAGGTACAGTGCATGAGAAGGACGGCCCGGTGGGTGGCCGTAGGATTAGCAGAAGTCATCGGCGGAGACGTTTAAGGCGTGAGAAAGGGAATGGGACACGACAGGTGTGAAGGCGCGTTGAGGGGCGTGATGATAGCACGGAGACCACGCAGCCCGGATTGCGTGGGAGTGAAGATAATCGCGTGAGATCCGTTCTGCCATCCTGGCACGTGGGGGAGTCATCTACGGGCCAGCTGGCTTTATGGTCGGATGATGGACGGCTCATGCAGGAGGGACGTAGCGCTCCTGGATCTAGCTTGGATGGGCATATAGGCCTGGAGCGGGGTATTGGTTCTATTGCTTTATCGGATCTTCCTATCATTATCCATTGCCAGCTGGGACAAGGAGTTATAGCGACTGATTCTGACAGTGAAGATTGCAGCTTGGTGGTGTGGGAGGAGGCTGGTCACAGTTCTTTATCCGTCCGAGGTTATAACCCACCTAAGGGAGATGATATGGTCTCATTGCCTGAGTTTAGACCTTCCACCTCATTTTCAGAAGGGCGTAAAGAAGACTGGCAGATGGTCCCTTTCAAGAAGGCGGCTGGTAGGTGGAGGAAGTCGATGGCACCTCAGTCGGATCGACTTCTTCGATCATATGCTTCCCGGGTTAGGCGGGACCCCCTGAGGGTCCATGGTTAAATTCCTTATTTGGAATGTTCGAGGGACGGCGAACAGAGCTACTTTATCCCGTCTCAGGTCCTTGTGCCGGACTAACTCTATCCAGGTTCTTAATATTATTAAACCCAAGGTGATATCCTCCAAGCTTCTTTTCTTTCAATTGAGGTTGGGTTTTGATGCTAGTTTTTGCAATAAAAAGGGCAATATTTGGTTTTTCTGCAAGTCGGGTCTTGGGATCAATTGTATTGACTCTTGTGATCAGGCTATCACAGTGCAGCTTTCTCTGAGCTATTTTTCGATTCCGGTGCGGTTGTCGATTGTTCATGGTGCAGGGACACGACAGGGGAGGAGGAGTTTATGGAGGCACCTTCTGGACGTCCAAGCTAGGGACATTGGCTTGCCCTGGGCGGTGGGCGGGGACTTCAATATTATTGCTTCTCCGAAGGAGAAATTTGGAGGTCGACCTCCTGACACGAGGGCCATTGCAGACTTCCTTGACTTTCAGTTGGCTGCCGGGCTCTCCGATGCTGGTTTTAGAGGTAGCATCTACACTTGGGTGAACGGCCAGTCGGGGGTTGATCGTCAGGGATCCCGCCTTGATAGGTTACTCGTGACGGGTAGTTGGCTGGATGGGGTCCAGGTTTCTTACGAGCATCTGAATCGGGCAGAATCTGATCTTTCTCCTCTTTTGATATCCTGCCAGCCAGCATCGTCTCCTTTGCGTAGAGGCTTCCGTTTTCTTAACTTTTGGACTTCTCATCCGGATTTCCTTCCGGTTGTTGTTCGGGCGTGGAATTCATGCTGGCATTATGATGCGCTTGAGCGATTGGGTATGCGGTTGAGGACGACGGGGCAGGTTCTGGCTGGATGGAGCAGGGCTACTTTCGGAGACATTTTTCAGGAGGTCCGTCAGGCCGAGGATGCTGCCTTGGCGGCGGAACAGGATTATGATCTCCATCCTTCGGAGCGGGGGAGGGCTTCCTGGATGGAGGCTGTTGCCAGATTGAAGCAAAAGGTCTAGGTTGAGGAGTCTTTCTGGAAACAAAAAGCCAGATTGAGATGGGACCTGGAAGGGGACAAGAATACTCGTTTTTTCCATGAGTGTACCAGGAGCAGGCAAAGAATGGCGGGTATTCAGAAAATTATACGGGCTGATGGATCAGGAACTGGCTCTATTGTGGAGGTAGAGACGGAGGCTTCTTTATTCTTCTCGAAGCTGTTCAGGGCTGAGCCTATTTTAGATGAGGACGCCTTCCTCGATGTCATCCCTAGCATCATTTCTATGGAGGACAACTCTGTTCTTGTTCGTTGCCCTGACAGAGCGGAGCTATTGGAGATTGTTCGGGGGATGGACCCGACTAGTGGCACCGGACTGGATGGATTTTCTGGGAGATTCTTCTCAGTCTGCTGGGTTATTATTGCTGCTGACGTGGAGGAAGCCGTTGGTTCATTTTTCTTGGAGACACGTCTTCCGATTTCCATTTTGGACACCTTCTTATTTCTTATCCCTAAAGTCGAGCACCCGAAGAATCTTTTTGATTTTTGTCCTATTAGCCTTTGCAATTTCTGTAACAAGATAATTTCGAAGATTATTGCTTGCAGGTTGCGGGAATATCTTCCCAAAATTATTTCTCCAGAGCAAAGTGCTTTTGTTAAGGGGAGAGAGATTGTGGACAATATCATTATTGCTCAGGACATGGTGGCCTCTATGAGGAAATCCAATCATGGTGGAAATGTTGCAATTAAGCTGGACATGCAGAAGGCCTATGACAGAGTCAATTGGCATTTCCTCCTGCGGGTTCTTCGGAGATTTGGTTTTAATGAGGTATTCTGTGATCTTATTTATCGTCTCCTGGCGGATACCCGGTATGCGGTTCTTCTAAATGGCGCTCCTACTGCTTTTTTTTCCGACGTCTAGAGGGATCCGGCAGGGGGACCCTCCCTCCCTGGCTCTTTTTATTATTGCTGCGGAGGTACTCTCTCGGAACTTCAAGCTTCTACAAGATTCAAATAGGAGATCTTCATTTCACACTCCGATTGGGGGACCGCGTATCTCGTATTTGGCTTATACGGATGATGTTCTTATATTTACTTCGGGGGATATTGCTGGATTGCGTGCTCTCCAGCAGGTATTGCGTAGTTATGAGGCTGTATCTGGACAAAAGATTAATTATTCCAAATCTGCCTTTTATACTGCGACACCTTTGGATGAGGATCGTGCTTGGACTATTTCTACTCTTTTTGAATTTAGTACCGGTACTCTACCGTTTTCTTATTTGGGATGCCCGCTGACATACGAGAGAAGGAATGCGGAGATGTTTAGCTACTTGCTGGATAAAATCCATTCGAAGCTGACGGGTTGGCAGAACAAGATTCTCTCTCCTAGGGGTAAGTTGGTTCTTATTAAGAATGTTCTTTCTTCTATTCCGATGTATATATTGGCCGCATGCTGTCCTCCCCGGGCCGTTCTCAGGACGATTGAGAGGATGTTTACGACTTTCTTCTGGGGTAGCAAGGATGGGGTGGCGAAGAGGAGTTGGCTGGCATGGCGGTTCGTTACTCGGACTAAGTCCGAAGGAGGCCTCGGGATCAAGTGCCTGAATGATATTATGGATGCCTTTTCTATGAAGCTTTGGTAGAAGTTGCGGCATGGGAAGGGCCTTTGGGTGGAGCTCCTCAAATCAAAATATTTTCGTAAGCGTCATCCATGTGATGCGTTTATGACTTCCAAGTGCTCCCATATTTGGCGACGGATTTTGCGGGGGAGGAAATTTGTGGAACCTCATATCTCGTTTAGTCTTGGGCGTGGTGAGGGTTCAGCGAGGTACGAGGCATGGATTCCAGGGGGTCCTCGGTTGGGTAGCGTTGCTATTCCAACGGCTGAGGGAGTGGCTTCTGAGACCAGGCACGGAACGGGGAGACGGACTCGGGCGTGGAGGCGTACACAGGCGGGGGTGTCTGCTGCCTACGGCCGGGCGGATCATGGATTAGCCAGTATGGGGGACCGAGGTGGGGGAGAGGGTGCTGATTCGACGGCTTCACAGCGTCTGGTGCTCCCCCGGGGCGGGTTTCGGTGGATGGTGGCACTGGGGGGCTTCGGAGGTCGGCCAGATTGGCAGGGAGGAGGGTGGTTCTCCCCCAACGTACGGTGACTGTTCGGGCTCTTTCGGATAGGGGTAGGAAGATCCGAGATTCTAGGGCGAAAAACTCTGACAATGGTGGCCTGCCTTTCCGATCTTTCTGGACATCCACTGGATGGGATTGGTCTATGTTTTTGGAACAGTTTGGGATAGAGGCAGCGAGGCGGCTCAGAATGGCTAATCTGACTTGTACTTCGGCTCCTGATTCTCTGGTTTGGGGTGAACGGAAGGGATCTTTCTCGCTGGCTGCGGCTTGGAGGTGTTGTCGGATCTCCCATCCTTCATCATCTCTATTTTCTAATGTTTGGAGGAAGTGTATTCCGGCGAAGTGGAGCATTCTGATGTGTCGGGTCTGTCACAACCGGCTTCCTACTGATGACACTATTAAGAAGATTGTCTTCCATCTGGCTTCCAGGTGTCATTGCTGTCAGGATGGGCATGGGGAGACCCTTCAGCATATTTTATTCCACGGGGATCTTGCCATGACGGTTTGGTCTGTTTTTTGGGGATTCTTCAAGGCACGGATGCATAGTGATTTTCTTGTCTTTCTCCAAAGGTGGTGGCGGGGTCAGGGCAGTCACCATTGGAGATCTTTGGCTGGTGCGATTATCTGGGTGCTTTGGTAGAACAGGAACAAGCATCGATCCGAGGGGCGTAGTGCTGGGTCTGATTTCTTGGTTCGAGAGGTGAAGCGACAGTTTCGGAAGTCGCTTTCGGGTTGTCATCATCTTCGGACTATTCCGCATTGGGCTTTAGAGTAGTGTTTTCTATTTTCCTTCTTTGATATTGTTACCATGAGGTCGGATGTACTCATTACCCTCTTCTTTCAATAAAGGTAACAGTTTGTCCAAAATATATATATATATATATATATATATATATATATATATATATATATATATATATATATATACAAATATATATATATATATATATATATATATATATATATATATATATATATATATATATATACGGTCAATGACCGATATGAAGATTTTAATATCTTGAAAAGATAATGGATACAAGGGTATGATTGATAATGAATAAAATTTGTCAGGCATGAAGTGAAATAAAATTAGTTAAGACCAAGCACGAAATTTTAGGCAGAAAATTGAAATGACATGATCTAAAATGATCAAAAATCCAATAAGCACGAGATGGAATGAAGTTTTAATTATGACTTAGAGGCATAAAACCATGAAGTCGCGATCTTCGAAGCACGATAAAACTCGAAGGTCTTGCACAATTGGCTAGACCAAGATAGACAAGTCATGATTAGTTAGGCATGATTGAGACCGAAATTTAGTTAAACACGATTGAAATATAGGTACGATTTAAGATCCAGTGAAATAAAATCAAAATCTAGTAATATGTGTTTATTGAGAAAATCACATGATCCGACAATAAAATATAAGAAGAAAAAGTGCAAAGGTTGATTTGAGAAATCATATGGAACTACCCATGAGGTATTAGTATCAAATCAATAAAACGTACAAGGATTTGTGATTCATGAAAAGTCAATAATCATACGAAGAGGGATATAGTCTCAAGGGTATTCGAAAACATATTGATATATGAAATCACTTTACTTAGAATCCCTACCCTACCAGTGTATATCTGGCTGCAGTGAACTTTCAGCTCTGTGACTCAAATGACGATATGTTACCGAATATTCTATCAACTTTATCTATTTTCTAGCAATTATCAATGAAGCGGTCGACCAAAGGATCAAAGTACGAAAAAATTTAGGATAAAGTTTCAATAATACTCGAAAGCCTATGGATATCTGAAATCACTTCAACTTGGAGCCCCTGCCTCGCCAGTACGCTGCTGGCTGCAGTGAACCTTCAGTCTCCGTAATCCAGGTAATGGCTGCAGCGCACAACTGCCATGCCCTAGTAGGTTATCGAATAGTCTCCCAACCTTATCCATAGGAATTTAAAAGGTTCTAAGGAATTCAAATTGAGTTCCAATAGTCCAAGTCACGATAAAATGTGATGTTATCTGTTTGTTAGAATACAAGGGTTTATTAGGTACTAAGAAGCTACAAGGGATCCCATCAAGGATAGTGAGTACTAAAAGGAAAAACTAGGGGATTTTAAATCTCGAACAGGGAACGAAGTTTTAAAAAGTAACCGGGATCTCAATAAAATCTGGAATGATAACAAATTCTGTTTAGGAAAACCTAATCCTGTATAAACAAAGTTTCGATGATGGCATAGAAGCAAGGTATCAGATGAAGGACAAAGTTTCAAAACAAGGACTAGAAACCTTGTACAGTAATCAAAGTATAACAGAATCTCGAATGGCAACAATGTCTCGAACAATACCTCGAATGGAAAATTTTCAATAGAAAACAAATCTCGGATAGGAAATCAAACATCGACAAAGCCGCGAATATGAAACAAAATCTTGAATAGAAATCTCGAACCGAAAGCAAGGTTATGAAGAGTGAATGGAGACCAAGGTATCAATCTATGAATAGGAAACAAGTATCGAATCGTGCATATGAAACAAGGTGAAAATCTCAATAATAACAAGATAGAAACAAAGTTGTGAACAGAAATAAATTCTCGAAGAGAAAAAAAGTCACGAAGAGGAAACAAAACCTCATATAAGGAACGAGTCAAAACCTCTAGTAGAAAACGAAATCTTCAAACAATGTCTTGAATGGTGAAGAGAAACAATTATCGAATAGGAATCAAATTTCAACAAGCCCCGGATAGAAAACTGAACTTTGAATAGGAAACAAAATTTACTAATTGTAACAAGTTCTGAATAGGTGACATAATTTTCGAATAGAAGCCAAATAGGAGACAGGGTCATGCATAGTGAACATGATATCTAATAGTGAACATGAAACAAACCTCGAACGAAAAAAATAGAATCCTGAATAGAAACTGTGATTTCGAATAGGAAACAAGATCTTTTAGAATAGGAAACTTTATCTCGAATAAGGGCAGAGTTACAAACAAGATTCTAGAATAGGAAGCCATCCCTAGAAATATATCTCAAATACCAATCAAGGTTCCGGAATAGAAAACGAAGTCTAACAATCCTTGAATAGAAAACAAGGGAGTTTTAGGTGCTAAGAGGAAAATCTAAAGGAAATTGGATTGTGAATCACGATCCACGGTTTCCTCCAACCATGCAAGAGAGTCTTCTGTCTTCAGTACTTCTTCAGGAACTGGAATCACTTCAACTTCTTCAGCTGTCCTGATGTAGGCTGGTCCTTACAATAGTGCTCCATGCGATTGTTGAATCTGGAGGGACGGTCCCCTTGCTACAGTCCTGGTGCTCATCGTGCTCGTCCTTGGGCAGTATGATCAGCAGTCTCCGAGCAATCCTTGACTTGGTGGACAGAAAATTAGCAGCACAAGCATAGGCTCAGTCTCTTGTAGTACTCGTCGCAGTAGTGTCCTGGGCGACGGCAAAAAGCACAAATGACCATCATCTGAATCTGATGATGCGGCTGAAGAGGCATTGTCTGAGTGTGGCGATGCTTTGCGGATTCATAGTAGCTGCTACTTCTGTCTCAAGTCTTGCTGCTTCTCCTGGGCTTCAGCTTCCGGTCTCGTTCTCTTATCTGTGCTACATTTTGGATCTCCTGGCTGGTGGCTCCAATCTTCAAAGGTATCGGGTCCTCAGAGACTTGGGTGATCTTCAGTGGCGGCTCCAGGTCCTCGATCTGCCCTTCGGTACAAGATATGTAATCGGTGTCGGAGAAGTCCTAGGACCCGAGAGTTTAGAAATCTGAAGTCCTTCCTGGCTCGAAAAGCGTATCTATAAGTCCGGCTTTGAAAAAGATGGCCTGCTCCCTCTAGGTGGTCAAGGAAATCCTGAAATGTCTCCATCAACTGCGTACTACCCATAGGGATAGTAGGGCGATATAAGGTAGTAGAAGCTCGAAACTCTCAAGTGTAGGTAGATCAACAGTTCCGGTGTTACGTGCTTTGAACTATTTGAAAAATAGAAAACTGTTAAAATGTCCTAATCCTAAAAACAATAAGTATTTATAGAATATCAATATACCCAATGTACCCGATTTTCTGTGATGTGATCAAGTTTCTCTAGTTTAATCAAGTCCCCAAATAGTACATTAATACCTAGGTACTATTAGGATAGACCTGCATGGGCCACCACTAAAAATATGTCACTTCCCGCCCCCGAATAATCGGACACGAGTCGGACACGCCCAGCCTTCGTCGTTAGACACGACGAAGTAAGTTGTACTAAGCTAGAGAAATCTAACCAGATAAACATGAATGTGCACAATCATAGCATCTATAAAACGTTCCCATAAAGATCACCATAATCCACAAATCCATATAACATAAAGGTACCAGAGTCATCAGGAATGAAATATACTATGAACTCTAAAAACAATATCTAGGAGTAAAGCTAAACAGTCTAAACCTGGAGCCTCTAGCTAAGTCATGTCTCCATCCTGCTCAGCTAATGTCCCGGGCACTGGCCCATATGGTAGAATGATATCCTGCAAGTACACCTATAACATATCCAGTCAGAAGCGGAGCAAAGTATAATTCTAGGTAATGGACAAGAACATCATGATATGGAAATGAGTACAGGAGAATATGAACTATAAAGTACATGAAAAGAACATGAAAGTACATGAATGTAAAGTACAGGAAATAAAGTACAAGAATGTAAACCATGAACCTGAAGTACAAGGCATGACATGTGCACAATATTTGAAATACAACTAGCCTATGTTACCGGCTGGGGTGAGTACAGGAATATGTACAGGAGTACATGAATATCGGTACGGCTTAGGATCCGCGTGCACGATGCGAGGCCTAAGCTATCTACATAAATTTCTTATCTCTGGGTTTGGTCACATAGCTAGTGTATTTCCCCTCCCCGACCACAAGTGTCACTCCCCGTTACCAGAATGCGTATTTTTATACGTGTACAACTCATGTATATTTATTTTAGTATTTGTCATGTATTATCCTGTATTTAAATTCCTATAATTTCTTGTTAATTAATTATCTGCTCATTAATTTTCATGTTAATTAATTTCCTGCAATTTTATTCCTGTATTTATTTTCTGCTTTTTAACCTCTGCTTTGCTTTCGGGTTGCATTGGTTGGACCCGATCAAACCCGACCCAATAACCCCACCTACCACCCTTCCCTATTTAAAGCTTCCATCTCATTCTCTCTCCTCATAACTTTCATTCTTCACCATTACTTCTTCTTCTTCCTCTCATCACTTCTCCACCTACCAGCAGTAGCAGCAGGCAAGTACAATCTTGCTTCTTGCTTGGAGAACCATTTTTTATGGTTCATTATTCTTCCTCTCACGATCCTGTGAGACTTTAGTACTTAGTATTTTTGATTTCGTTGGCTTGTTTCTTCCAGATCTAAGTTTTGTGTTTTCGGTTGACCATGGGTTTTGATCTCCCAACTTGGCGTGTATTCTCGGCTGTCCATGGGTTCTGAACCATGGGAACTTCATTTCTGGCTTGGGACAAAGGTTCCTGAGTCACGCACACGTTATTACGTGTCTGCGTGTATTTTTAGTCACGTACACGTCTCTACGTGTTTGCGTGTATTCAGTCACGCACACGTTATTACGTGTCTGCGTGTATTTTCAGTCACGCACACGTTATTACGTGTATGCGTGTATTTTCAGTCACGCACACGTCTCTACGTGTCTGCGTGTATTTTCAGTCACGCACACATCTTTGCATGAGTGCGTAGATTTTGAGGTCACGCATACGTCTTTGCATGCGTGCGTGGATTTTGAGTCATGCACACGTCTTTGCATGTGTGCGTAGATTTTGAGTCACGCACACGTCTTTGCATGCGTACGTGGATTTTTAGTCACGCACACGTCCTTACATGTCAGCGTGGATTTTGAGTTACGCACCATCTTTGCATACGTGCGTGAATTTCTTATCACTTTTCACACTTACCTTTCACGCCCATTTTCCACGCTCACTCCGACTAGACTTGTTGGCGTGACTTATTGGTCTTAGCGTGACTTGTTGGCGTGACTTGTTGGCCTTAGTATAACCTACTAGACTTGGCGTGACTTTCTAACCTGGGTGTTACTATTTGCTCTATAACTTATTCATTTAATGATGGCATGATAATTCTTCTATTATATCCTTACACCTTTTGGCTTGAACTTGATAAATCATGATATGTTAATATTGTTAATACAGATTGTTATGTGGAATGTGTCATGTGTCTTGATTGATCCATGGATACCCAGTATGACTAGAACTTAACTCTGAGGAGTTATAGGCTCGACCCCATGTAATACTAATTGACTTTCATGCCTTGTCACCATTGATAATGATTGTGACATTGACTAATAATTGATCATGCGTTCCTAGTTGGAACTAAGAGACTGGCTAGTCGTCTTATTGAATTGAATGAATGAGACACGTTCATGTAATGAACTATTGTACTCGATTAGTCGATCCCGAATATTGGCATACAGGCACATGCAGGTTTCAAATTATTTATCTATTTATTTAGTTATTTATTTATCTTACAAAACAGCATGTGTACTTTATAGTCAAGGCATGATTACTCCGTGGTTAGATTTGATTGTTGCATCACGCTATGTGTAACACCCTATTTTCTAAAATTGGGGATTTTTGAAAATTTATTATTTTTATTATTTATTAGTGGTATTTTAGTCATGGTATGATTTTTTGGTGATTTTAGTTAAGTTAAACCATTTTCTAAGTCATGACTTATGACTTTGTGACTTTGTTAGTATAACCTAGTGTAAACCCTAGTTTTTCTTAACCTAGAAGTTGCCATGACCATGAGAGCTTATCCATAGGCTTAGAACACCAAATTAGGGCTTTTTAGCCTAAAGGGTATTTTGGTAATTTTCTAGAAATTATTTAGAATTATTTGGATTTATGTGTTTTTATTATTATTTAATTATTGATTAGTGTCATGTTAGTCCCTAACCTAGTTTAGCCCTAATCTAGAAGTTAGCCACTAACCTAGAATGTTAGAGGATAGATATTCCAATGGTTAAAGCCATGAAAATATCTTGATATCTACTTTATGGATATTTTCCACAAAATATCCAAAATATCAACCCTTTGCCATGAAAGTCTTTCCCTTAGCTTGGAAGCAACCCAAGGACACCCCCCCATGCCATGGCCGGCCAAGGGTACCCCCATAGCAGCCACACCTTGCTATATGATCCCATTGCATCATTCATGAACATTTTACATGAATTTAAACCTAGAAAAATCCTTTTTCTTCAAACACCCATAACTTGATCAATTTTGATCTAAATTACCTCTAGTTTCTTGCATTGGACTCCCCTACACTAGAGGGTACTAGTTAGGGCCTGCTATCAAGGATTTGAGGGGCTTTTAGTATCACAAAGTTGAAGGACACACCCCCCCTCCTTATTAATTTTTCATTGGATTTGCACAAATAGGTAAATGCTCTTAAACTTAGTTAAAACTCTGATTTTTCTTCATATTTGCATGCATCTAGGTACTAGGGAACTGTGGGTCAAGTTTGGTGAAAAATAGGATTGGTTTGGTGTCCGTATCGGACACGTATCCTAGACTAGGAAACCTTGTTTGATGAAATGCCTCAAAGGAATGGTTTTTGTTAAAATGTAAAACAAATTATGTTTTCTGGTAGCCCTAGACTTCTAGGTCACAACCCAAGTAGATTGGACACATTTTCGAGTCGTGTCCGTGTCCAAATCGGACACGAACTCACTGCACGATACACGCGCACAGTGCCCTGCTACCACACCCTTCGTGCGCACTGCACAGGCCACTAGGACACACCAAAATTGGTGGACACGAGGGAGCAATGTCTGAGAACATGCCCCCAAAGTTTCACGATGTATCGTTTTGTATCGGACACAAAATCGGGGCCGCACTGGCCATACACGCGTACAGTTTCAGTCGAAATCCGACTTGGACACGGCCTTCGTATCGCATGGACACGAGTCGAGGACACCTCGTGTTTGCACGAGTGTGTAGCCCTACACGTGGGCTACACATGGGCATGACCACGAGGCCCCACGTGGCTCGTGTCGTGTCCACGAGGCACGTGAACACGTGCACGATGCGGTGCCAAACACGCGTATCAGTCGTTTTCACGACTGATACGGGCTTCCCATTTGGACACGGCGACATGGGTGCGTGTCAGGGTCCTAGGTGTGTAGCTGACCCTAGGCGAACCTAGGGACACGAGCAGACACTTCACGTGTCCTGTGTCGTGAGCACGAGACACGTGAACACGTGCACGATGCTGTGACACTGTACAGTGTCTGTGCTTACCCGATTTCGTTTGTTGACCTCTGGACATGCCATGTCGTGTCGTGGTGGACTCCCATCAACACACACGACACGTATACCCATGGGGCATTAATTACCAACCTTGGGATTTGGGTCTCAGCTCAATTTTGTGTGTGAATTTGGAATTACCCTATCTCGAGTGCATGTGCACAGTTCTAGTTTTGGGTTTTCCAGTTTTACAAAATCGAATTTTAAATCGATTTTGATTCTGATTTAACATGTATTAGTGTATTTCTAGTATATATACGTAGTATATATGTATGTGAGAGTGTGGGTGAGTTTTGAGGGTTTGTAGAAGTGCATATGTGTAGTTGTGGTGTATATAAATTATATATAGTAATATGTCATTGTGTGTGGTGTGTTTTGGGGCATTTCCTGTCCAGGAATTCTGGAACCTTTCCCCCCCTTGCTGTGTACAGCAGCTCTATCTCTCTCTCGTGTCCTCTTCTGTCTCTCTCTCTCACTCTAAGTTTCACCTATCTCTCTATATATGTAAATATAAATAGTTTATATATATATCTTATATATATATATATATATAATATATATATATATAATACATTTTGGTATTAGATACTTAGTGTCTTTATATATATATATGGGTGATTGGAATTATATATATATTTGAGGATATATATATAAATGGGTTTATATATATATGGAATGTATATATGTATATATTATAGTTTTCTATATATGTATATATTTTAGGTATAAATGTGGGAACTATATATATATTGTATTAGTTCATATTAGTGTCATTATATATTTGTGTCTATACATAGA
>JANAVB010008796.1:1960991-2016148 GCA_029216955.1 Iris pallida
ACCACACCAAAATTGGTGGACACGAGGGAGCAATGTCTGAGAACATGCCCCCAAAGTTTCACGATGTATCGTTTTGTATCGGACACAAATCGGGGCCGCACTGGCCATACACGCGTACATTTCAGTCGAAATCCGACTTGGACACGGCCTTCGTATCGCATGGACACGAGTCGAGACACCTCGTGTTTGCACGAGTGTGTAGCCCTACACGTGGGCTACACATGGGCATGACCACGAGGCCCACGTGGCTCGTGTCGTGTCCACGAGGCACGTGAACACTGCACGATGCGGTGCCAAAAACACGCGTATCAGTCGTGTTTTCACGACTGATACGGGCTTCCCATTTGGACACGGCGACACGTGGGTGCGTGTCAGGGTCCTAGGTGTGTAGCCTGACCCTAGGCGAACCTAGGACACGAGCACGACACTTCACGTGTCCTGTGTCGTGAGCACGAGACACGTGAACACGTGCACGATGCTGTGACACTGTACAGTGTCTGTGCTTACCCCGATTTCGTTTGTTGACCTCGTGGACATGCCATGGCGTGTCGTGGTGGAACTCCCATCAACACACACGACACTATACCCATGGGGCATTAATTACCAACCTTGGGATTTGGGTCTCAGCTCAATTTTGTGTGTGAATTTGGAATTACCCTTCTCGAGTGCACTGTGCACAGTTCTAGTTTTGGGTTTATCCAGTTTTACAAAATCGAATTTTAAATCGATTTTGATTCTGATTTATACATGTATTTGTATTTCTAGTATATATACGTAGTATATATGTATGTGAGAGTGTGGGTGAGTTTTGAGGGTTTTGTAGAAGTGCATATGTGTAGTTGTGTGTATATCATATATATATATGTATATATGTCATTGTGTGTGTGTGTGTTTGGGCATTTCCTGTCCAGGAATTCTGGAACCCTTTCCCCCCCTTGCTGTGTACAGCAGCTCTATCTCTCTCTCGCTGTCCTCTTCTGTCTCTCTCTCTCACTCTAAGTCTTTCACCCCTCTCTCTATATAATGTAATAAAATAGGTTTTATATATATATATATATAGATATATATATATAATATAATATATACATTTTGGTATTAGATACTTAGTGTCATTTTATCTATATATTGGTGATTGGAATATATATATATATTTGGGATTATATATAAATGGGTTTTAATATATGGAATGTATATATGTATATATTATAGTTTTCTATATATGTATATATTTTAGGTATAATGTGGGAACTATATATATATTGTATTAGTTCATATTAGTGTCATTATATATATTGTGTCTATACATAGATACCTAGGGTGAATGGGAATTTCATAGGCTATAGGCCTATGTGTTTATGTGTATGTGTGTATATATATATATATATATATATATATATAATATATATATAGATATATATATATATATATATATATATATATATTTATATTTATATTATATTTAAAAAAAAAATATATATATATATATATAATATATATATATATATATATCTATATATATATATAAGTTTTGTATATATATATATAAGTAATATATATATATATATATATATATATATTTTGTATTAGATCATTGTGTCATTTTATATATATTGAGTGTGGGTTTTGGTATTGTATATGAGTGTTCAATTGATATATAGGTAGTAGGTAGATAGTGTCTATCTATATATATATATATATATATATATATATATATATAATATATATATATATAATATATATATGTATGACTTCTAAATATAGGTTAGATGAAAACCTATAACCATTAGCCTTGGCCTAAGCTACTAGCCTATGGCATAGGGGCTAACCCAAATTGACCCTTGTTGACTAAGGGTTGACCAAAGTCAACCTTAGGTCAAACTTGACCTAATTGACCTAGAAATGGTTTGGATAGACTTAAGAGGACTTGTTGACTAAGTTTGACTAAACCCTAGGCTATTAACTAGTTGGTTTAGGGTTGACCTATATATGAGTATACTATTGTGACTTGGGTTTTGTGGAAGGACTTATGTATGGGTTAAGTTAGATACTTAGAGTCAAGTCATGACTTGAGATTGGAATGTGGGATTAGCTTGAATATAGGATTAAGAATGGTATTATATATATGTATATATATGTGGGTATACTTGTATAGGTATTGGTTATACCTTAACCTTGTGGTATTGACTTAGATAGTTGACCATTGTCCTAATCACCTTGCTGACTAGTCTTTGTTTGACCCAAAACCTTAGTTGGTCTAAGTTTGACCTAGACTTGACCCAGATTGATCATGTTGACTAGTATTTGACTAGTTTGATTAGAATGTTGACCAAGAGCTGACTTTAACCTAGATTTGACTAACCTTGACTTGTTTGACCTTGTTTGACTTTATTTGACTCAGTTTGATCCCCTGTGACCTAGTATGACTTCCTGTGACCCAGTTTGACTATTGAGTTGACCAAGAGTTACTTTTGACCAGATTGACCTAGAATCATGTAGTATGCATTGTATACTTTATTTTTACCATTGTGGATACATTGTGACTTGTATTGCTCTGATTAGGAGCCATACACCTCTCCTCAGACAGTATATCCTCTTCAGACATTCAGTTATCAGGCGAGTACATTCTCTGACCGTTTCATACTTGTTCAGGCTTTACTTCTCACTCTAGATTACTTTACTTGATGCTGTCACGTTGGTAACACAGGATTGGTACTATATGGATCTTTACATGAGATGTTATCCCTCGGAGCATCGGGTACTTCATGTTACGTGTGTTTCACTTTCATCATGTTCTCCTGTGCTTCCATCATGCATGTATACTCATGTGATCATGTACTCTCATGTTTACTGAGCCCTCATGTATACTATCATGTGCACCCTTTCATGGGCCCCATGTGATATCATGTATAATAACGTAACTTGTATAGATCCTTGTGTATTGATTGGGTAACGGGGAGTAGAAGTGGACATGTGAATAATTCCAAAGTAGTGTAATCATGTGCAAACTCAGTAGTGTAATTGTATAAATTCTAGCTATTCACATGCCTATCTTGTGCTCTACATCACTAGTCACTTACAGTTCTCTATATATAGTAGATATTTCATTACAGCTATCTCTTTTACAGCGTATATTTCCTTTCAGCATTTCCTGTATCTTACTCTATTGCCTGTATCGTATTTCCTAACCTGTTATGAACTGTGTGAGATGTATTATGCTCGTTCCCGTCCTGACTGGACCTGTTGAAAATATTACAGAGGATGAGGATGAGGCCCTGGTGACTACCTATTATGGAGCAGGACTAGATGACACTTATGTTGTGGACCCTCAGCAGGATCCACCTTCAGCTGAGGATGTTGCCCCTGTAGTCTAGGCTAGTTTAGCTAGACAGTATTTTCTGTATTATCATTTTGTCTCACATTTTGAGTTGTATTTCGAGACGTTGAGATGTATAGACTCTTAGACTTATTCTGTATATTGGGTCGACATTCTGATGTTATGTTTCTAGACACTTGACTTATTCATCTATTCTACTGTTCTCTTGAGTTACTGTCTATCTATCTATCTTTCATTCTTCACTAGATGTGATTGAGATGTTTTGTTTGTCACCTCCATTCGGAAGTATAAACTGTACAGGTACTTTTATTGTTAGATGATTGACCTAGGACAGCGTTCTACCCGCCGACACTGCGGCGTAGGCTGGACGTACCCACTTCTCGTGCCCTTACTCTAGGGTGCGGGTCGTGACACGTTTTTAGTGGTGGCCCATGCAGGTCGAGTTTATGTAGTGGTATTCGAACTAGAGTATCACTACAGCCTGCGATAGGATTTGAGGAATAGGCTTAGTGAGAGAGGATACTCAATCATTGTTAGGATACCTTGAGAGATTCCTGGGATGACCCTTGAGAATCTCATTTGAAATTACGATTTAAACTCCTTTTCCCTTGATTGAATTTGATTTTGGAGGATTCACTGTAGAACTTTGAATCCTGGTGTTAGTTGATGATTTTGAAATTTTTTGTAGTTGTTGATTTTAATTTCTTAGTGTTAGATTAATATCTTTTATTTTAAGGTACTCAATCACATTTATGAGAAAACTCTTATCTGTTTCTTGCCATCTAATCCTCTTGCTAATTGCTTTACATTGAAATGAACTGTCCCATCTATTTTTGCATCTTGCTCAGCTTCTTCTACCAATCTATGTGATTGTATCCCAAACCTGACTTACTCGACATTTCCTCGAATCAAGACTTATTGAGACCTTCTAACATTGACCTATGATTTGATCGAACCCTAACTATATTCATCTAGTAGCCTATCTATCCCTAAGACTGTGTTCCTAAATTATTTACTGATTCCTAATTAATTTTATTCCATGGGTTAATTTGATCTTCTTTAACTTTTGCATCAATTATCACGTCTTGAACTCCCACTTCCTATTCTAGATCATTGGACGTCCTTTACCGTGACTTATATATTCAGAGTATAACACTAGCTGTTACTCCCAACAAACTTCACATGTAAGACCAAGACTAGCCTACCTTCATGTAGGTATTCTATGTCCTACTGAAACCCGTCTCCTTGTACTCTATTTCTTTGATATGATTTTCTGGTCAAATGGCTAAACTATAACCTCTACCATGATACTAAATTAATTCTTATTTCAATTAGAGATCCATTTGGCACAATTCTTTCGACCTGGCATGTGATGGTGTTCTGCTTGAATCCTTAAAATACTTAACCTCGTACCTTATCTTGAATGCTTGACCCGATTGGTTAAGGATCTTGGACTATGTATCTTCTTTCATTTCCACCCTTACTTATATCTTATGCTACAAATTTATCCTTAGTTTTACAAGCTTATCCTTTTTGAGCTTGATCATGATATATTTTATTGGGTGCGCACCCACTAACATATTATCTAATCAGAACCGGCGCATGATGGTCTGATCAACCTATTGCGTTTGGGTTCGCTTTTTCATATATTAATCTACGTGGATGGAGACATAGTTAAACTTGCCTTAGAATCTTATCGCAACAGCCTTGACAATTCTCCTTGGAATTATTTCATCACCTATGAACCTCATATTCATATCCAGTTGGATTAAATTTAATCATGACCTGGATCTTCATCATTGGATGCTCGTGCTCATACTTGATTTCATTGATTTCCCATCTTGCCCAATCTCGATTTATCCTAAAAATTGATCAACTTAGATCGTGTCAAGACTAAAATCTATTTGTGATTGTTTGTACCTAAATTTTCAATTTTTTTTTGGAATGGTAACTTTAATATTTCTCACTTGTTAATGACCCATTTTCATATAGGATGGTAGACGACCTATAGCCTTGATGATTGTTGTTCCCTTACCTTCCCAATTAGGACACCTTAGATTGCTTGTACGTTTTGATACCATAGGACAGTATTGATCTAGAATGATTAGTGCACCTAGATGAGACCACAGACTGTCCCACTTAAACCTGTCCTTTATACTACTATTTCATCACGATTTTTGGTTCAATTTAGGCCATAGATCTTTCCCACTCTAAATTATGATCATCGTAGGCACGTTACCGTGACTTTTAAATTTGGAGCACAAGACTAGTTGTTTTCTCAAAACTGACTTCACATACATGACCTAGACATGACATACTACACCCATGACCTTAGTGTCCCACTCAGGCATACCATTGTGTGCTTCATTTGCTTAGTACGATTTTTCTGACCCGAGGCTCCATCCTGGTTTACCCCATGGAGTTACTTTTGATTTCGATTTGGATTAAGAACACCTTATGACCTAAAACTGCCAGCCAATTTTTGGACATGACCCAGTATAGGTCTACTACCCATATTTGCTTGTTGACCTTGTATGTTGCCTAGGTAGTGGCTTCGTCCCTGATTGTTGGAGGTTTGACCTAGGAGAAGTACGACCATCTAAATTTCGAGGACGAAATTATTTTAAGGTGGGTAGACTTGTAACACCCTGTTTTCTAAAATTGGGATTTTTGAAAATTTATTATTTTTATTATTTATTAGTGGTATTTTAGTCATGGTATGATTTTTGGTGATTTTAGTTAAGTTAAACCATTTTCTAAGTCATGACTTATGACTTTGTGTTTAGTATAACTTAGTGTAAACCCTAGTTTTTCTTAACCTAGAAGTTGCCATGACCATGAGAGCTTAGCCATAGGCTTAGAACACCAAATTAGGGCTTTTTAGCCTAAAGGGTATTTTGGTAATTTTCTAGAAATTATTTAGAATTATTTGGATTTATGTGTTTTTATTATTATTTTATTGATTAGTGTCATGTTAGTCCCTAACCTAGTTTAGCCCTAATCTAGAAGTTAGCCACTAACCTAGAATGTTAGAGGATAGATATTCCAATGGTTAAAGCCATGAAAATATCTTGATATCTACTTTATGGATATTTTCCACAAAATATCCAAAATATCAACCCTTTTGCCATGAAAGTCTTTCCCTTAGCTTGGAAGCAACCCAAGGACACCCCCCCATGCCATGGCCGGCCAAGGGTACCCCCCTAGCAGCCACACCTTGCTATATGATCCCATTGCATCATTCATGAACATTTTACATGAATTTAAACCTAGAAAAATCCTTTTTCTTCAAACACCCATAACTTGATCAATTTTGATCTAAATCACCTCTAGTTTCTTGCATTGGACTCCCCTACACTAGAGGGTACTAGTTAGGGCCTGCTATCAAGGATTTGAGGGGCTTTTGGTATCACAAAGTTGAAGGACACACCCCCCTCCTTATTGATTTTTCATTGGATTTGCACAAATAGGTAAATGCTCTCAAACTTAGTTAAAACTCTGATTTTTCTTCATATTTGCATGCATCTAGGTACTAGGGAACTGTGGGTCAAGTTTGGTGAAAAATAGGATTGGTTTGGTGTCCGTATCGGACACGTATCCTAGACTAGGAAACCTTGTTTGATGAAATGCCTCAAAGGAATGGTTTTTGTTAAAATGTAAAACAAATTATGTTTTCTGGTAGCCCTAGACTTCTAGGTCACAACCCAAGTAGATTGGACACATTTCCGAGTCGTGTCCGTGTCCAAATCGGACACGAACTCACTGCACGATACACGCGCACAGTGCCCTGCTACCACACCCTTCGTGCGCACTGCACAGGCCACTAGGACACACCAAAATTGGTGGACACGAGGGGGCAATGACTGCGAACATGCCCCCAAAGTTTTACGTATCGTTTTGTATCGGACACGAAATCGGGGCCGCACTGGCCATACACGCGCACAGTTTCAGTCGAAATCCGACTTGGACACGGCCTTCGTGTCGCATGGACACGAGTCGAGGACACCTCGTGTTTGCACGAGTGTGTAGCCCTACACGTGGGCATGACCACGAGGCCCCACGTGGCTCGTGTTGTCCACGAGGCGCGGAACACGTGCACGACGCGGTGCCAAACACGCGTATCAGTCGTGTTTTCATGACTGATACGGGCTTCCCATTTGGACACGGCGACACGTGGGTGCGTGTCAGGGTCCTAGGTGTGTAGCCTGACCCTAGGCGAACCTAGGGACACGAGCACGACACTTCACGTGTCCTGTGTCGTGAGCACGAGACACGTGAACACGTGCACGATGCTGTGACACTGCACAGTGTCTGTGCTTACCCGATTTCGTTTGTTGACCTCTGGACACGCCGTGTCGTATCGTGGTGGACTCCCATCGACACACACGACACGTATACCCATGGGGCATTAATTACCAACCTTGGGATTTGGGTCTCAGCTCGATTTTGTGTGTGAATTTGGAATTACCCTATCTCGAGTGCACTGTGCACAGTTCCAGTTTTTGGGTTTATTCCAGTTTTGCAAAATCGAATTTCAAATCGATTTTGATTCTGATTTATACATGTATTAGTGTATTTCTAGTATATATATACGTAGTATATATGTATGTGAGAGTGTGGGTGAGTTTTGAGGGTTTGTAGTAGTGTATATGTGTAGTTGTGGTGTATATACATATAATATGTATATGTCATTGTGTGTGTGTTTGGGGGCATTTCCTGTCCAGGAATTCTGGAACCCTTTCCCCCCCTTGCTGTGTACTGCAGCTCTCTCTCTCACTGTCCTCTCTCTCTCTCTCTCTCTCACTCTAAGTCTTTCACCCTCTCTCTATATATTATGTAATATATAAATAGGTTTATATATATATATATATATATATATATATATATATATATATATATATGTATATATATATATATATATGATATATACATTTTGGTATTAGATACTTAGTGTCATTTATATATATATATGGGTGATTGGAATATATATAGTTGAGGATATATATATAAATGGGTTTATATATATGGAATGTATATATATGTATATATATATAGCTGTCTATATATGTATATATTTTAGGTATAAATGTGGGTACTTTATATATATTGTATTAGTTCATATTAGTGTCATTATATTATTGTCTATACATAGATACCTGGGGTGAATGGGAATTTCATAGGCTATAGGCCTATGTGTTTATGTGGTATTATATATATATATATATATATATAATATATATATATATATATATATATATATATATATATATATAAGTTTTGTATATATATATAAGTAATATATATATATGATATATATATATATTTTGTATTAGATCATTGTGTCATTTTATATATATGCGAGTGTGGTTTTGGTATTGTATATAGAGTGTTCTATTGATATATAGGTAGTAGGTAGATAGTGTCTATCTATATCTATATATATATATATATATATATATATATATATATATATATATATATATATATATATATATATATATATGTATGACTTCTAAATATAGGTTAGATGAAAACCTATAACCATTAGCCTATGGCCTAAGCTACTAGCCTATGGCATAGGGGCTAACCCAAATTGACCCTTGTTGACTAAGGGTTGACCAAAGTCAACCTTAGGTCAACTTGACCTAATTGACCTAGAAATGGTTTGGATAGACTTAAGAGGACTTGTTGACTAAGTTTGACTAAACCCTAGGCTATTAACTAGTTGGTTTAGGGTTGACCTATATATGAGTATACTATTGTGACTTGGGTTTTGTGGAAGGACTTATGTATGGGTTAAGTTAGATACTTAGAGTCAAGTCATGACTTGAGATTGGAATATGGGATTAGCTTGAATATAGGATTAAGAATGGTATTATATATATGTATATATATGTGTGGTATACTTGTATAGGTATTGGTTATACCTTAACCTTGTCGTATTGACTTAGATAGTTGACCATTGACCTAATCACCTTGCTGACTAGTCTTGTTTGACCCAAAACCTTAGTTGGTCTAAGTTTGACCTAGACTTGACCCAGATTGATCATGTTGACTAGTATTTGACTAGTTTGATTAGAATGTTGACCAAGAGCTGACTTTAACCTAGATTTGACTAACCTTGACTTGTTTGACCTTATTTGACTTATTTGACTCAGTTTGATCCCCTGTGACCTAGTATGACTTCCTGTGACCCAGTTTGACTATTGAGTTGACCAAGAGTTGACTTTTGACCAGATTGACCTAGAATCATGTAGTATGCATTATATACTTTATTTTTACCATTGTGGATACATTGTGACTTGTATTGCTCTGATTAGGAGCCATACACCTCTCCTCAGACAGTATATCCTCTTCAGACATTCAGTTATCAGGCGAGTATATTCTCTGACCGTTTCATACTTGTTCAGGCTTTACTTCTCGCTCTAGATTACTTTACTTGATGCTGTCACGTTGGTAACACGGATTGGTACTATATGGATTTTTACATGAGATGTTATCCCCCTCGGGAGCATCGGGTACTTCATGTTACGTGTGTTCACTTTCATCATGTACTCCTGTGCTTCCATCATGCATGTACTATGTGATCATGTACTCTCATGTTTACTGAGCCCTCATGTATACTATTATGTGCACCCTTTCATGGGCCCCAGTGATATCATGTATAATAACGTAACTTGTATAGATCCTTATGTATTGATTGGGGTAACGGGGGAGTAGAAGTGGACATGTGAATAATTCCAAAGTAGTGTAATCATGTGCAAACTCAGTAGTGTAATCATGTATAAATTCTAGCCATTCACATGCCTATCTTCTGCTCTACATCACTAGTCACTTACAGTTCTCTATATATAGTAGATATTTTATTACAGCTATCTCTTTTACAGCGTATATTTCCTTTCAGCATTTCATGTATCTTACTCTATTGTCTGTATCGTATTTCCTAACCTGTTATGAACTGTGTGAGATGTATTGTGCTCGTTCCTGTCCTGACTGGACCTGTTGAAAAATTACAGAGGATGAGGATGAGGCCCTGGTGACTACCTATTATGGAGCAGGACTAGATGACACTTATGTTGTGGACCCTCAGCAGGATCCACCTTCAGCTGAGGATGTTGCCCCTGTAGTCTAGGCTAGTTTAGCTAGACAGTATTTTTCTGTATTATCATTTTGTCTCACATTTTGAGTTGTATTTCGAGACGTTGAGATGTATAGACTCTTAGACTTATTCTGTATATTGGGTCGACATTCTGATGTTATGTTATCCTAGACACTTGGACTTATTTCATCTATTCTACTATTCTCTTTGAGTTACTGTCTATCTATCTATCTTTCATTCTTCAGCCTAGATGTGATTGAGATTGTTTTCTGTTTGTCACCTCCATTCGGAGAGTATAAACTGTACAGGTACTTTTTATTGTTAGATGATTGACCTAGGACAGCGTTCTACCGCCGACACTGTGGCGTAGGCTGGACGTACCCACTTCTCGTGCCCTTACTCTAGGGTGCGGGTCGTGACACTATGTAAGACCTACAACCTAGCCGCACGGGTATCGTTGTAGAGTTGCGCATATCGTACCCCGTACGAAAGTACTCATTTGAATGACCATAATCCACGGTATGGGATTTCACTCAACGTAGAGACTATTAAGTTAAATAAAATAATGATTGCATGGAGAGAATGGATTCCCGAGTTCTTACATGACAGCCCCCTTGGGACTAGTAGTGCCCGACAGGCCGGCTGGTTCCCACAGATACTGTAAATCTGTCACACGGGCAGGGAACGGTATCTGCTTATATTATTGTACATGCTATATTAACGACGGGCGTCTCGCTGGGACTCGTCTAATTACATGATTGGCGCAATTGATTGATTGGATAGACTAGCCTTGCTCGCACATAGTAAGAACTAAGGAATCCATATTTGCATGATTCCAGGATAACTTGGGACTCACAATAGCAAGCCGTAGTAGTTGATTGGCCGTTCAAGATGATTTGTTTGTGTACTGTACCTACTATGTTGC
This sequence comes from Iris pallida, assembly GCA_029216955.1. Taxonomy (NCBI): domain Eukaryota; kingdom Viridiplantae; phylum Streptophyta; class Magnoliopsida; order Asparagales; family Iridaceae; genus Iris; species Iris pallida. The sequence continues at coordinate 1,972,350 of JANAVB010008796.1, forward strand.
CTAACTGAGATAATCAGAATGTCAGGACATGACGGGCCAACTTCTGTCCTTATTTGGTTGGGAGGTTGGTTCGAAGTGTCGTGATGTTATGTGAATCCTAGTGGAAAGTAGAGATCTATTATTATATTCTCTTACTTACTGGTTTAATCCTTCATATCGTGCTTCCTTGTGGTACTTGCTATTAGAGGTCTAACCTCTCTGGTTTTGTATGGCCAGTTTAGAGCCAGTCCCCGAGGATCCAGCTTACTTCTACCTCCAAGATGGTCAATACTAGAGGAATGATCGCAGGAGGACTCGAGTGGGTTCCTTACTTCACCGCTCGTTTTGTTATTTACTTCATACTTAGCCGTTTGGCACCGACATGTTAGTCAGATTGTCTTGCACTTACTTTTACATGATTGTAACTAAAGTCAGACTGCAGCTGATAACAATTGTGTATATGTTACTATACCATCTGGCTATGTTTTGTAAAGCCAGATCTCAAGAATATTTTGACTGAGCGTTTGTGATGCCTTACTGCTTTATCTTACATGTTCTCTATTACTGTTTCTTGTTTGAACGATTGAGACAATAGATGTGAAGTGACCATAGTAAGACTTTTATGTGTATGCCCCCTCGTCTGGTTAGACAGCATTGATCGTATTATACGGTATTCATCTACCCATAATACGTAGCTGGCTGAGTCATCCTCCGCTCTCCAGTATTCTGGTTCTGGGCGTGACAAGGTTTTAGTGGTGGCCCATGCAGGTCTGATTTCAGACTTGTGGGTATTTTGATTTATAGGATGTCTCAATCACACGTGTTCCCCCTTGATCTCATGATTCGTTATTCTAACCCTTGCTTGACATTCCGGTATCCTTTGACTTCATTGATCCTTCATGTCCGGTTGTTTGATTGTTCTCTTGTCCCTTTTTAGGGGCACTTCGTCCGTATCGGTCAGAGCTGGACAACAGCAGGGTCAACATGGGCAACCTGACCCTGTTGGTCAGCAACAAGGGCCAGTCTCACCTCAGGAGGCTACCCAGGAAGAAGTGATAGTGGAAGCAGCAGCTGGATCGCAGTATCCGGATGTTCCACCACCACCAACAGTTCCACCTACCCAAGTAGACACACCAGCCCTTCTGGAGATCATGAGAGGATGATGGCTACTCAGCAACATCAGATGTTGGCCCAGCAGCGCTTGTACACTCAGCTACAAGAGCAGAATGTGTTGCTCAACCATTGACTGCACACGGCTTTGGAAAGAGGAGTGAGGACTGATTCAGGAGCATCAGCCAGGTTTTGCAAGTACAACCCCCGCCGTTTCGAGGGCACGGAGGATGTTATCTCAGCAGATGCCTGGCTTAAGGATATTGGGGCTATTCTGACAGCAGCTAAGGTACCGGCAGAAGAACGTGTGGATCTAGTGAAGTTTTTACTTCAGGATCTCGCACGTGATTGGTGGGAATCAGAGGAAGTGGGCATCAGACGTCCTGTGGCTTGGGACGATTTTACTGCAAGATTCAAGACCAAGTACTATGGAGTTGTGGCGCAGTTTGAGCTACAACAGAAGTTTATCAACCTCAGGCAGGCCGGCAAGACTGTAGATGCTTATGCAACGGAGTTCTGCAGATTGAGTAGATTCGCCCCAGAAATAGTAGCAATAGAGAGCCAGAGGGCCATGAGGTTTCAGCAAGGGTTTCATCTTGAACTCTTGCAATTGATAGAGGGGCACAATTACCAAACTTTTGACGAAGTATTGACGGCGACTCGAAGGCATGAGATCACCATTCAGAGGCTTGCGACAAGGACTGGGGGTTAGAAGAGATCCCACAGTGTCATGACCAGCTACCCAATTGTTGGGCCAGGCCGAGTCATGCCCAGCCTACGTTGAGATAAAACGTAGTAAGCTGTTCTAAAGACAACAGGATAAGACTAAATGTGCTAACAGTTCTATAAGTAAAGAAGAATCATAATGCTCCAAAACAAAAGTCATCTCATATAGTAAAATGTCCAAGTACATGTGAACTGAAATGTAAAACTGGATACATGTCCAGTTACAAAATGTATAGTCTCATACATGACTACTCTCAAAAGTCTAATAATACAAAAGACAACTAGGCGAGGTTTCCCGCAGGAACATCCTCGTAAGGCAGAGCCGGATCCTCGGCAGTAACTCCATAATAGGTGTCGCAGAGTAACTCCTCCTCAGTAAGGATACCTACAATGTTATCCTGTCAGGACGGGAGCAAGTACTGAATCTAGCAAACTAGCATATGAAATATGTAAATAAACATAAGAGGAAATAACTGGAAACATGGCATCACATAATCTATCATGGCAAGGATACATATGTCATAGAGACAGATGTACATGTAGTGTTTAAAACTGTAGCAAGTACGTGATCGGTCAATAGATGTACAATGTACTGTGGTACATGTAAATAAAATGTCCGGTAACTCGTCACTGTAGACATAAACACAATAACTTAGTTTTTACCCTAAGCTAAAATACTGGGACACTAATTGGTGAAATACGACTTGTGACTGGGCACCTAGCCAAAATGACGATTTTAGCTTAGGAGACCAATGTGAGGTGACACACTACTTAACTAACTTTCTAGGGTCTTTACACTAGTGAGGGGTGGGGTTCAATACGGCTAAAACTCAAAATAACACAAAAGCTACAAGTCGTAATTAATCAATAAATAAATCAAAAGACCCTTGTGTTCTAACAATTTTAGAGATAGACAAAAAGCCTATTTTACTCAAAGTAAAGTACTAAAGTGATCCTTGTTAATCATAGAAATTTATTATAATTTCTCTGGAATTTATTAACCAGTACAAGTATTTTATAAAAATCAGTTTTCCTAAGTATACAGAAAATGAGTTTTGGTTCCATATGCCAAACTAGTGGCAAAACAGTAAATTAAATACTACAAAAATTATACTAAATTAGCTAAAGTAACATGGTATCTAAATACTATTTTCCATAATTTTAGCAGTACTTTAAGTATTTTTTGAAAATCAAAAACAGCATTGCACACAATTAAAATTAAATAATTAATTATCTGCGTATTTTGTCCATGTATATAATTGAACCAAAGTTCAAATACAGGACCCAAGGCCATGAATCAAGTCCAATATGACTTGTACAGGTCTTGAATGTGTGAAAACACATTTGGGCCCAAATATCCATGCTAGGCTTGGACACCAAATGGTTGCAGTAATTTAAATATACAGAAAATAAAGTGGTAGAAATAAATATTAATATTTTATCTATGTGAAAACTTACAAAATAGTCATAAAAATATGACAAGTAATATTTACATATATTTAAAATATACATATGTAAATATTACATAAATTACTTAGGCTAAAATAATTATGCATACATATATATATTATACATATAACATATATGTGTATATATAGAAGATACATATATACATAAGAAATAATATAATATATATACACAATATATAAATAGAGTACTAAATAGAAAATATACATATGTATATACATAAAACAGTATATATAATAATACATATATATATATATACAAATATAAGTATATACATGTATATAAATATAATATATATAATATATATATATATATAATATATATATATATAATATATATATATATATATATATATATATATATAAATATATAAATCAAAGGAAAAAGAAAAAGGAAAAGAAAAGAAAAGGAAACAACAGCAGCACAGCTCGAACCCGAGCTGCGCGCGCGGGGGGGGGGGGGTTTAGAATAGGACGGGCTGGCCAGGGGGTCAGCCCATCAGTTGTGTTAGGATTAGGGTCCTTGTTTATTTTATTTCTGTTTAGGTTAGTTTTATATATAAAAAAAATATAGTTTCGGTCCTGTGTCCAGACAGTTAAGGACACAGGTAACAACGTGTCCGTGCTACGCACGACACGTACGAACACAAAAACTCGTGTCCACACACTGGACCAGTGTCCCCGTGTCCTTGCGAACCACATATGTGGATTCGGGACACGGACGACACGAAGTGGGCTTTGTTACTCACGTGTCCGATCGATCGGGGGTTTTCGAAGGAGCTCGACGGCGACTGAGGCGTTGTGGCGGTGGCGCTCGGTGGCGCTGGGGCGGCTCAGCGCGGCGCGCCTGATGGTGGTGGTTGCGGGCTGTGAGGGTCGACGGTGAGGCGGAGCGAGGAGACGATCGGAGTTAGGGTTCCGATTAGGGTTTCAGGGAAGAACGGTGCGGCGGTTGGCTGAGATGGGTTGGGGTGGTGGTGGTTTGGTCGGGGGCTGCGGGGGTTTAAATAGAGGGGTTAGGGCGGTCGTAGGTCGGGGGCAGCCAAAACGGCGGGGGCTGCCCGTCGGCATGGCAGTCGTCGGTCGGGGGGGGTCAACGAGAGTAGGTGAGGAGAGAGAGAGAGTGGTCGGGGGGGTTTCTGGAAGTTGCACTTAGGCCCTTAGGAATTAGGTTATTGCATAAAGGCTTTAACATTGTATAAATGCAAAATAAAATTTGCATTTCTCAAATTCAAACAATTCACTAATTACAAACTGATATAAAAATATTTCAAAAAATTGCAAAATGATATTAAAACTTTTTTAGAAAATTAAAGATGAATATTTTTGTATTAAAATTTATTTAAAAATCATTTAAAAATCATTTAAAATTTCTAAAAAATTCCTAAAAATCATAATAAATATTTTAAGGCTGAAAATGACATTAATAATTAATTTACACTAATTTTATATTTTGAAAAACAGGGACTTACAAGTCTTCCCTCCTTGAAAAATTTCGTCCTCGAAATTCACAAGGATCGAAGACCCGACAATATTCTAACATAGCAAGCAATGCAACAAAATGACTAAGGCTGCGATCGAAACTAACCTCTAAGGTATCAAGCGGGAACGGGTGGTTCCCTCGCAGCGGTTGGATCGAACAAGTAAGGGTATCTCTCCCTCATGTCCGACTCCCTCTCCCAAGTAGATTCACCTGGGGAGTGACGGCTCCAAGCTACTCGTACTAGGGGTATAACCTTGTTCCTCAGCCTCTTCTTTCTCCTGTCTAATATCTCCACTGGCTGCTCAGAAACTGTAAGGCTCGGTCCGACCTCCAACTCTGAATGATCTAGCACATGACTGGGGTCTGGAACATATCTCCTCAGCTGAGATACGGAAGACGTCGTGAACTCCTGCTAGGTTGGGTGGAAGTGCAACCCTGTAAGCTACTCTCCGATCCTGCCAAGTATCTCGAACGGCCCGATGTATCTGGGGCTCAGCTTCCCTCCTCGTCCGAACCGGATCGTCCCTCTAGTAGGTGATATCTTCACTAGCACCATATCACCGTCTGCGAACTCCATCGGTCTGCGACTAGCATCAGCCCAGTGTTTCTGCCTATCCTGAGCTACTCTGAGCCTGTCTCTGATCATCCCGACTTTCTCTGCTGCATCCGTGATCATCTCTGGCCCAAGCATAACTCTGTCTCCAACATCATCCCAAAAGAGCGGTGTCGGCATCGTCGTCCATAAAGCGCCTCGAAAGGAGATATACCGATACTGGCTTGGTAGCTGTTGTTGTATGAAAACTCTACCAAGTGCAGATGGCTCTCCATGATCCTCGAAGTCCAGCACGCAGGTCCTCAGCATATCCTCCAGTGTCTGTATCGTCCTCTCGGACTGCCCATCTGTCTGCGGGTGGTACGCCGTACTGAACTTGAGCCTACTGCCCAACTCCTCCTGCAAGCTCCTCCAGTAGGGATGTGAATCTGCTGTCTCTGTCTGACACGATGCTCACCGGCACTCCGTGTAGGTGAACTATCTGCTGCATGTATAGCTCTGCCAATTTCTCGGTGGAAAGCCCCACCTTGAAGGGTATGAAGTGCGCACACTTCGTCAGCCTGTCTACGATGACCCAGATGGCATCCTTCCCTCCTTGGGAACGAGGAAGCCCTGAAACGAAGTCCATCGTAATATGTTCCCACTTCCACTCGGGAATGGGTAACGGCTGCAACAAACCAGCTGGCCTCTGGCGCTCCGCCTTGACCTGCTGGCAAACTAGGCATCTCGAGATAAAAGCGATACATCCTCTTCATCCCGTGCCACCAAAGATGTTCCCGTAAGTCACGGTACATCTTGTTAGCACCAGAGTGAATAGAATATCTCGATCGTGTGCCTCCTGCAAGACTGCCTCTACTAGCTCTCCCTTGGCACGCACAATCGGCTGCCATGCCTCAAGGATCCGTCCTGCTATAGTGAAGTCATCTAGCAATCCGCTAAGCCTGGGGTCGAAGTCTGCGAAGGCTCTCATCTGTAGACTGTGCCTCCCGGATCTGCTCCATCAAACCTGACTGAATGTCAAGCACCATCATCTGTACCACTGATCCGGCCGAACTAGCTCGATACCGAGCTTCTCCAGATCCTCCCGCAAATGCCGATCATCAGGTACCATGCCATCGGATGCCTGCTCAGCGCATCCGCCACCATATTGCCTTCCGGGTGATACTGTAAATCGATGTCGAAGTCCTTCATCAACTCCAACCATCGTCTTTGCCTCATGTTCAGCTCTTTCTGCGTGAACACATACTTCAAGCTTTTGTGGTCAGTAAAGATCTCCACACGCTCTCCGTATAAGTAATGTTTCCATAACTTGAGTGCAAAGATCACGCAGCTAACTCGAGGTCATGGGTAGGATAATTCGCTCATGAGTCCGCAATTGCCTAGATGCATAAGCAATCACTTTCCCACGCTGCTGTAGGACACATCCTAGCCCCTTCCCAGAAGCATCACTGTATATGGTGAAACCTCCAAACCTGAAGGTAAAGTCAGAACTGGAGCGGTCGTCAGCCTCCTCTTCAGCTCCTCAAATGCTGTCTGGCAGTCCTCTGACCAAATGTATAGCGTCCTTCCCGTCAGCTTCGTCATGGGTTCAGCTATCCTAGCAAAGTCCTGGACGAACTTTCTATAATAGCCTGCTAAACCCAGAAAGCTCCTGATCTCTGAAACTGACGTCGAGCCTTCCACGTCTCAACTGCAGCAATCTTCCTGGGATCCACCGAGATTCCATCTCCAGTGACTACATGGCCGAGAAACTCCACTCGGTCTAAAAGAACTCGTACTTCGGCAATTTGGCAAACAATCTCTCCTGCCTCAGAATCCCCAAAACTATCCGCAAGTGCTCTGCATGCTCCTCTGGCGTCTTCGAGTATATCAGGATGTCGTCGATAAACACGACGAACTTATCCAGATACTGGTGAAATGTCTTATTCATCAAGTTCATAAAGACAGCTGGCGCATTTGTGAGACCAAATGGCATCACCAGAAACTCGTACTGCCCGTACTTCGTTGAACACCGTCTTCTGGATGTCTGCTGGCCTAACCTTCACCTGGTGGTACCCGGATCTCAAGTCTATCCTGGAAAACACTTGCCCCGCTCAACTGGTCGAACAAATCATCTATCCTGGGCAGAGGATATTTGTTCTTGATAGTGATGGCATTCAAGGCCCGGTAGTCAATGTATAACCGGACTGTACCATCCTTCTTAGGCACAAAGAGCGCTGGCGCTCCCCATGGAGAAGCACTGGATCGAATGAAACCCTTTTTCAACAGGTCATCAATCTGCTCTTTCATCTCTATGGCCTCCTTGGGATTCACTCTATAGCAAGCCCGGGATACTGGTGATAAACCCGGCACTAAATCTGTGGTGAACTCCACATCTCTGTCAGGCGGAAGTCCTGGAAGATCCTCTGGGAATACATCCATAAACTCCCTAATGATAGGGTGTGGCGGTGCTGCGTCCCCGACTGTAGCACAACAGTTCGGCTCTAGGCTGATCTCCGGCCCTGTCCTCCTGACACTGAATGGTGCTGTGCCTGGGGGACTGAACAAAATACTACCCTCATGGCAATCTATAGATGCATGGGCATAGCTAAGCCAGTCCATCCCCAATATGATATCATAACCGGGGAGTGGCATCACAAAGAATCGCCCCTCGAACTCTCTCCCGGCTATCATAATAGAGCATCTATAGCTAGCTCTAATAGGCACTGGTCCTCCTCCCGTCATTACTCTACTAATCTCCGCAGTAGGTGTAGATACTAAGTGATGTTCATGCATGAACTCTAATGACAGGAACCTATGAGATGCACCAGAATCAAACAAGCATAGAGCTAAAAAAGTATGCAAATAAACATGACCTGTGATGACGTCAGCTAAGTAATCCGGCTCGAAACCTGCTCCGGCTCAAGGGCTAGACTATAAACCTTCCCCTGAGGTCCCTTCTGCTACTGCAGATGCTGCCCAAACCTCTGCTGCTGATTCGGGAGTGGTCCTCTAGGTCCCTTGGCTGCTGGACAGTTCCGTAGCTGATGGGTGGCAGACCCACAAACTAAACACTGACCCAACCTCTTCCTGCAAACGGACCTGTCGTGCCCTGGTCTTCCGCAGAAAGAACATATAGCTCCCTTCTGCTTCTGCTGCTGCTGCTGGTGTCCCGGGGCTCTAACTGGCGGGGTCTGATGTGGTGTAGGGGGACGGTAAGTCTGCTGGGGCGGCGTCGGTGCTCTTTGCTGGAAAGCCTGACGCTTGGACGGTCCCTCATGGTGTACAGAAGCCGGCCTCTTGCATGACAGAAGACGCTCCTCGATGCTCCGGGCCAACTCTAGGCTCTGGTAGTAGTCAGTCGTACCGTTCGCCACTATAAGGATGCCAATGTCTGGAACTAGACCATGGCAAAATCTACGGGTCATCTCCTCTGGATCTGCAACCAGACTAGGAGCAAAATGGCTCAGACGACTAAACTCTGCCGCATAGTCATCAACAGAACGGTTCCCCTGCTGGATGTTCTGGAATCGTAGCCCCATGGCTACTCTAGCAGTGGTCGAGAAGAATTTCTTCTTGAACTGGGTCTTGAACTGGTCCCAAGTGGCTCTCCCTCTCGCAAACAACGGCTCATTCCGGAACCGGACTCCTGCTAAGTCTATCAGCAGAAACCTCGCTGCCTCGACCTGGAGGTCATCCGACATCCTAACTCCCAGAAGCTTCCTCTCTACCGAATCTAGCCAGTCATCAGCTACTACTATGCCCTCAGTCCCTGAGAACTCCTTGGGATTCAGACCCATAAAGTCCTTGATCGTCCCCGCTCTCTGTCGTGGCTCTACAGGTGGTGGGACTACGGGACGTCCCTCAGAACGCTCATGCTCTGGCGGAGTAGGGTAGTCTGCTCCTAATGGGTTGTTAGGAACCCCTGAATCAGTGTGAGCAGTTGGTTCCCATCGAGGGTGACGGAAGCCTGGGTGGGTATAGTGATAGGGGGTGGTGGAAGTATCGGGTCCTGCTGGGCCTGTGATGTGGAAGGTGGTTGTGGTATCTGGGTTTAGGATTTGTGGAGTGGGGGAATGTGGTAGGTGAAGGTGTATCAGTCAACTGGTCAGCTGATTGAATAAGGAGGGCCCCATTCTCGGGCGTAACATGCTGGGATGAACGAGTAAGCACCATCTAAGTTACAAAAAAAAGTACTTATAAGGATTTATTTTAAAGTAAGCAATCACATGCAAGGAAATCTAATTATAATAGCAAACATACGTTATATTTCCTATGTTGCAATCCTAGCATTCCTCTAGGTGTTCGAAGCGTCTTTCCTAATGTTGTCTAATTACCTTAAGTTCCTATTTGCAGGCATGCTTGGTACAATAACGTAACCAAACAGTTTAGTCAGGACCTGCATGGGCCACCACTAAAAACATGTCACGACCCGCTACCCAAATTGTTGGGCCAGGCCGAGTCATGCCCAGCCTACGTTGAGATAAAACGTAGTAAGCTGTTCTAAAGACAACAGGATAAGACTAAATGTGCTAACAGTTCTATAAGTGAAGAAGAATCATAAATGCTCCAAACACAAAAGTCATCTCATATAGTAAAATGTCCAAGTACAAGTGAACTGAAATGTAAAACTGGATACATGTCCAGTTACAAAATGTATAGTCTAATACATGACTACTCTCAAAAGTCTAATAATACAAAAGACAACTAGGCGAGGTTTCCCGCAGGAACATCCTCGTAAGGCAGAGCGGGTCCTCGGCAGTAACTCCATAATAGGTGTCGCAGAGTAACTCCTCCTCAGTAAGGATACCTACAACGTTATCCTGTCAGGACGGGAGCAAGTACTGAATCTAGCAAACTAGCATATGAAACATGTAAATGACATAAGAGAAATAACTGGAAACATGGCATCACACAATCTATCATGGCAAGGAAATATGTCATAGAGACAGATGTACATGTAGTGTTTAAAACTTTAGCAAGTACGTGATCGGTCAATAGATGTACAATGTACTGTGGTACATGTAAATAAAATGTACATACGTACAAGTCAACAGGCATAGGTGTACATCCGTACAGAAATGCGGGATAATGGCCTACGGCAAGGTATGCATATAAAATGCGACCTCGCTCGCTACTATAGGGGGGGTCATGATCACGTACTCTACCATTAGTTTCCCCATAACCCGTATTCTATCATGTGAGAGATACATAAAGACAGTTCTAAGCATGGTAGTAACTGGAAGTACAACATGTAGAGATTCTAACTTGCTACCCAAAGATCAGCATTTAACATGGTGGGGTTTGCAGTTCATTTATGTGACAATATGTAAAGTTCGTAGAAAGTACTTGCCTCTAGCAAAGCAAAACAAGCTGCGATAAAAGTGCTATGGATGTCCGATAACTCGTCACTGTAGACATAAACACAATAACTTAGTTTTTACACTAAGCTAAAATACTAGGACACTAATTGGTGAAACACGACTTGTGACTGGGCACCTAGCCAAAATGACGATTTTAGCTTAGGAGACCAATGTGAGGTAACACACTACTTTAACTAACTTTCTAGGGTCTTTACACTAGTGAGGGGTGGGGTTCAATACGGCTAAAACTCAAAATAACACAAAAGCTACAAGTCATAATTAATCAATAAATAAATCAAAAGATCCTTGTGTTCTAACAATTTTAGAGATAGACAAAAAGTCTAGTTTTACTCAAAGTAAAGTACTAAAGTGATCCTTGTTAATCATAGAAATTTATTATAATTTTTCTGGAATTTATTAACCAGTACAAGTATTTTATAAAAATCAGTTTTCCTAAGTATACAGAAAATAAGTTTTGGTTCCATATGCCAAACTAGTGGCAAAACAGTAAATTAAATACTACAAAAATTATACTAAATTAGCTAAAGTAACATGGTATCTAAATACTACTTTTCCATAATTTTAGCAGTACTTTAAGTATTTTTGAAAATCAAAACAGCATTACACATAATTGAAATTAAATAATTAATTATCTGCGTATTTTGTCCATGTATATAACTTGAACCAAAGTTCAAATACAGGACCCAAGGCAATGAATCAAGTCCAATATGACTTGTACAGGTCTTGAATGTGTGAAAACACATTTGAGCCCAAATACCCATGCTAGGCTTGGACACCAAATGGTTGCAGTAATTTAAATATACAGAAAATACAAAGTGGTAGAAATAAATATTAATATTTTATCTATGTGAAAACTTACAAAATAGTCATAAAAATATGACAAGTAATATTTACATATATTTAAAATATACATGTAAATATTACATAAATTACTTAGGCTAAAATAATTATGCATACATATATATTACATATAACATATGTGTATATATAGAAGATACATATATATACATAAAAAATAATAATATACACAAATATTAAATAGAGTACTAAATAGAAAATACATATATATAAAACAGTATATATAATATATATATATATATAAATATATATATATATATATAATATATATATATATATATATATATATATATATATATATATATATATATATATATATATATATATATATATATATACATATAATATACATGTATATATAATATACATATAATATATATATATATATATATATATATATATAATATTATAATATTATATATATATATAAATCAAAGGAAAAGAAAAAAGGAAAAGAAAAGAAAAGGAAACAACAGCAGCACAGCTCGAACCCGAGCTGCTGCGCGCGGGGGAGGGGGGGTTTAGATATAGGACGGGGGCCAGGGGGTCAGCCCATCAGTTGTGTTAGGATTAGGGTCCTTGTTTATTTTATTTCTGTTTAGGTTAGTTTTTATATAAAAAAATATATAGTTTCGGTCCTATGTCCAGACAGTTAAGGACACAGGTAACAACGTGTCCGTGCTACGCACGACACGTACGAACACAAAAACTCGTGTCCACACACTGGACCAGTGTCCCCGTGTCCTTGCGAACCACATATGTGGATTCGGGACACGGACGACACGAAGTGGGCTTTGTTACTCACGTGTCCGGTCGATCGGGGGTTTTCGAAGGAGCTCGACGGCGACTGAGGCGTTGTGGCGGTAGCGCTGGGCGCGGCTCAGCGCGGCGCGCCTGATGGTGGTGGTTGCGGGCTGTGAGGGTCGACGGTGAGGCGGAGCGAGGGAGACGATCGGAGTTAGGGTTCCGATTAGGGTTTCGGGGAAGAACGGGGCGGCGGTTGGCTGAGATGGGTTGGGGTGGTGGTGGTTTGGTCAGGGGGGCTGTGGGGGTTTAAATAGAGGGGTTAGGGTGGTCGTAGGTCGGTCGGGCAGCCGGAAACGGCGGGGGCTGCCCGTCGGTGTGGCAGTCGTCGGTCGGGGGGGTCAACGAGAGTAGGTGAGGAGAGAGAGACAGTGGTCGGGGGGGTTTCTGGAAGTTGTACTTTGGCCCTTAGGAATTAGGTTATTGCATAAAGGCTTTAACAGTGTATAAATGCAAAATAAAATTTGTATTTCTCAAATTCAAACAATTCACTAATTACAAAATGATATAAAAACATTTCAAAAATTGCAAAATAATATTAAAACTTTTTTAGAAAATTACAGATCAATATTTTTGTATTAAAAATTCATTTAAAAATCATTTAAAATTTCTAGAAAATTCCTAAAAATCATAATAATATTTTTAAGGCTGAAAATGACATTAATAATTTACACTAATTTTATAATTTTTGAAAAACAGGGGCTTACACACAGTCAGATTGAAGGAGGGGGGAGCAGCGCCCCGAACAACAGCACCATCCACTGGTATTCGTATCCACGATGTGGCGATACAAGGACCAGCACCACCACCCAGGCAACAGCAACAGCAACAGAGGAAGAACCAGCAACCTCCGATGGGCTGCACTTATTATGGGAAGATGGGGCACACTAGAGATGTATGTCGGATATTGAATGGACTGTGTCTGATATGTGGAAATCCAGACCATCGGGTTACCACATGTCCCATGAATTCGAGGTCAGGAGGACCAGGGCAGCAGTTTCCTGCCCTGCCAGCACCAGGGGCAGGGCAGTATCGAGGACCAGCAGTGGTAGTAAGGCCGTTGGCACAGCGTCCGTTTATACCGCAGGCTTAGATGTTTCGACAGCAGGGGCCGTCGATACAGCAACACCAGCATAGACCACCCCAACATCATCAAGGCAGGGGCCAGCAACAACATCAGGCTAGGCCGCAGCATGGGAACCAGAGGAGGTCGAGGGCAAGCATTCACTCTGTCCTTGGAGGAGGCATTGGCATGGAGATGTTGTGGCAGGTAACATTCTAGTCGTCTCACATCCCGCAGTAGCATTGTTTGATTCGGGAGCATCCTATTCATTTATATCTGCACAATTTATGACACGACTAGGAATGGAGTTCGAAGCATTGCCAGGGAGGTTGAAAATACTCACTGGTAATGGGCTCGTAGGAGTTAGTAGAGTTTTTTAGCATGTAGCGTTGTAGTTTGCGGGCATTCCTTACCCGCCCGGTTGATAGAATTTCCTGTTGGAAATTTCGACGTTATCTTAGGCATGGACTGGCTGAAAGACAGTCATACGACAATAGATTGTCGTAGAGGGAGTGTATCTTTTGATATTCCAGGCATGGAACGGTTCACCTTAGTCAGATCAGAGGCAACTCAGCAAGAGCAGGGAGTAATAATGGCAATGGAAGAAGTTCAGATTCCGAAGGTAGTTGAAGAGTTTCTAGATGTATTTCCCGAAGAACTTCCAGGTCTACCACCGGTTAGAGATATTGAGTTTAGTATAGAATTGGCACCAGAAACTAAACCGATATCAGATCGAGTTTACAGAATGGCGGATTCAGAGCAGGCCAAGGTATACCAGCATATAGAGGAAGGAGAAGAAGTTCATCCAAGCTAGCGTGTCACCGTGGGCAGCACCAGTGGTACTTGTGCGAAAGAAGGATGGGTCATCCAGATTATGTATTGACTACAGGAAGCTTAATGCGGCAACAGTGAAGAACAAGTACCCATTACCCAGGATCGACGACTTATTTGATCAGTTGAGCAAAGCTAGAGTTTTCTCCAAGATAGATCTTCGTTCAGGGTACCATCAGGTGAGGGTTCAGAAGGAAGATATTCCCAAGACAGCATTCAGGTCGAAGTATGGGCATTATGAATTCTTAGTAATACCGTTTGGTTTGACCAATGCTCCAGCAATATTCATGGATTTGATGAATCACATCATTATGCCATACTTAAATCAGTTTATCGTTGTGTTTCTTGACGACATTCTCGTATACTCTGCTAGTGAAGAGGAGCATGAAGACCACCTCAGGAAAGTATTGTAGGTTCTGAGAGAGAACCAGTTGTATGCCAAGCTCAGTAAGTGTGAATTTTGGTCGGATCACATTTCATTTTTGGGTCATATCATATCAGGAGCTGGAGTAACAGTAGATCCCAAGAAGATAGAAGCAGTAGAAAGTTAGCCAGTTCCCAAGACCGTAGCAGATGTACGGAGTTTCTTGGGATTGGCAGGATATTACAGAAGGTTTGTGTCAGACTTTGCAAGGCTTTCAGCACCCATGACCCGCTTGACCCGGAAGGATGTACCGTTCGTTTGGTCAGCAGAATGTCAAGCATCATTTGAGATTTTGAAGCAGAAGTTGATATCAGCACCTATTCTTACATTGCCAGTTAGACCCAGAGGTTTTACAGTAATTGTGATGCGTCAGATAAAGGACTTGGATGTGTCCTTATGCAACATGGGAAGGTGATAGCATATACATCTAGGCAGCTTCGGAACGATGAGAAGAATTACCCAACTCATGATTCGGAGTTAGCGGCAGTAGTATTTGCTTTGAAGCTATGGAGGCATTACTTATATGGTGATCGGGTGGATATGTACACGGACCACAAAAGTCTGAAGTACATCTTTACTTAGAAGGAACTAAACATGAGGCAGAGAAGATGGTTGGAGTTGTTTAAGGATTATGACGTGGAGCTTCAGTATCATCCAGGCAAGGCTAATGTAGTAGCAGACGCTCTTAGCAGGGGCGGCGTATTTATGTTAACAACACAGAGGCATATCTTAGAAGACCTTCAGGAGATGGGCATCGAAGTTATACTTCCTAGTGATGTAGGAGTTCTATCAAGTCTGTAAGTTCAATCCGACTTGGTAGGCAGAATCAAGGCAGCTCAGGCACAGGACCCAAGGATTCAGAAGCTTAGGGCAGAGTGTGAGTCAGGACTCAGAAGGAGATGAGAATTTATGAAGATGGTACACTTAGGTTTGGATCACATCTATGTGTGCCTAGTGGAGATATCAGACAGGAGGTTATGGCAGAAGCTAACAGTTCTCAGTATTCTATTCATCCTGGAGGGACCAAGATGTACCAAGATATCAAGCAGCATTTCTGGTGGAACGGGATGAAGAGGGAGACAGCTAGATTTGTTTTCCGTTGCTTGGTATGTCAGCAAGTAAAGACAGAATAGCAGAGGCCAGCTGGGTTATTGCAACCGCTTCCTAATCCGAAATGGAAATGGAAGCATATTATAATAGACTTTGTGACCGGTTTACCGAGATCACCAAGTGGTAAGGACGCTATTTGGGTATAATGGACCGACTTACGAAGGTAGCACACTTTCTTCCTTTCAGAGTAGGGCAATCTACAGAGAAGTTGGCAGAGTTGTATATGCAACAGATAGTCAGACAGCATGGAGTCCCTGTCAGTATTACGTCGGATCGAGATACCCGTTTTACCTCACATTTCTGGAAGAGCATCATAGTCTGGTACAAAGTTAAGGTTTAGCACGGCCTACCATCCGCAGACGGATGGGCAATCAGAAAGAACGATTCAGACTTTGGAAGATATGTTGCAAGCTTGCACTCTAGATTTTGGAGGGTCTTGGGAGAGTCACCTGCACTTAGTCGAGTTCTCATACAACAATAGTTATCAAGCCAGTATCCAGATGGCGCCATTTGAAGCACTATATGGTAAGAAGTGCAGGTCACCGCTTGCATGGGATGATATCGGAGAGAGGAAGATGTTAGGCCCAGAAATGATTATTCAGACGGTTGAAGTGGTTAAGGGAATTAAAGAGCGACTTCGAGTTGCACAGGACCGGCATCGTCATTGGGCGGACCAGCATCGTAGGCCGTTAGAGTTCTCTGTTGGGGACCATGTATTCTTGCGGATCTCACCTACTCGTGGGGTCATTAGATTTCGCGTTCGCGGGAAATTGAGTCCGCGGTACGTGGGCCTATTTGTTATCCTTGATCGGATAGGCGATGTTGCTTATCGTTTATCCCTCTCACCTTCGTTACGAGAGGTGCATGATGTGTTTCTTGTATCTCAATTACGTAGGTATGTATCGGACCCAAGTCATGTCCTCGATCATTCTGAGATGGTTGTTGGTACCAACCTGTCTTACGAGGAACAGCCTGTGTCCATTTTGGACCGAAGAGAGAAGATACTCAAGAACCGAACAATTAGCCTTGTTCGTGTTGCTTGGGGTCATCACTCATTGGGAGAGTCAACGTGGGAACGTGAGGATGATATCCGATCACGGTATCCACACCTGTTTGACTCACAAGGTATATCTCTTTCTGTATACCTTGATTGTCCTGATTGTTCATGCTTATCACCTTATGGGTAGAGCTACTTGATATCGTGGATTGATGAATTTATATAATAGCACTTGCTTTTGATATGGTAAAAATAATTGCTTGCTCATTAGAATTGCTTGTATTAGTTTAGCTCCGATATTTCTACCAGCTTGGAATTGAAATTCCGAGGACGGAATTTTTCTAAGGTGGGTAGAGATGTCACTCCCCGTTACCAGAATACATATTTTTATACGTGTACAACTCATGTATATATTTTAGTATTTATCATGTATTATCCTGTATTTAAATTCCTATAATTTCTTGTTAATTAATTATCTGCTCATTAATTTTTATGTTAATTAATTTTCTGTAATTTTATTCCTGTATTTATTTTCTGCTTTTTAACCTCTGCTTTGCTTTCGGGTTGCATTGGTTGGACCCGATCAAACCCGACCCAATAACCCCACCTACCACCCTTCCCTATTTAAAGCTTCCATCTCATTCTCTCTCCTCATAACTTTCATTCTTCACCATTACTTCTTCTTTTCCTCTCATCACTTCTCCATCTACCAGTAGCAGCAGGCAAGTGCAATCTTGCTTCTTGCTTGGAGAACTATTTTTTATGGTTCATTATTCTTTCTCTCACGATCCTGAGAGAGTTTAGTACTTAGTATTTTTGATTTCGTTGGCTTGTTTCTCCCAGATCTAAGTTTTGTGTTTTCGGTTGACCATGGGTTTTGATCTCCCAACTTGGCGTGTATTCTCGGCTGTCCATGGGTTCTGAACCATGGGAACTTCATTTCTGGCTTGGGACGAAGGTTCCTGAGTCACGCACACGTTATTACGTGTCTGCGTGTATTTTCAGTCACGCACACGTCTCTACGTGTTTGCGTGTATTCAGTCACGCACACGTTATTACGTGTCTGCATGTATTTTCTGTCACGCACACGTTATTACGTGTCTGCGTGTATTTTCAGTCACGCACACGTCTCTACGTGTCTGCGTGTATTTTCAGTCACGCACACATCTTTGCATGAGTGCGTGGATTTTAAGTCACGCACACGTCTTTGTATGCGTGCGTGGATTTTGAGTCACGCACACGTCTTTGCATGCGTGCGTGGTTTTGAGTCATGCACACGTCTTTGTATGTGTGCATGGATTTTTAGTCACGCAACGTCCTTACATGTCAGCGTGGATTTTGAGTTACGCACCATCTTTGCATACGTGCGTGAATTTCTTATCACTTTTCACACTTACCTTTGACGCCTATTTTCTACGCTCACTCCGACTAGACTTGTTGGCGTGACTTATTGGTCTTAGCGTGACTTGTTGGCGTGACTTGTTGGCCTTAGTATAACCTACTAGACTTGGCGTGACTTTCTAACCTGGGTGTTACTATTTGCTCTATAACTTATTCCTTTAATGATGGCATGATAATTCTTCTATTATATCTTTACGCCTTTTGGCCTGAACTTGATAAAATCATGATATATTAATATTAATACAGATTGTTATGTGGAATGTGTCATGTGTCTTGATTGATCCATGGATACCCAGTATGACTAGAACTTAACTCTGAGGAGTTATAGGCTCGACCCTATGTAATATTAATTGACTTTCATGCCTTGTCACCATTGATAATGATTGTGACATTGACTAATAATTGATCATGCGTTCCTAGTTGGAACTAAGAGACTGGCTACTCGTCTTATTGAATTGAATGAATGAGACACGTTCATGTAATGAACTATTGTACTTGATTAGCCGATCCTTAATATTGGCATACAGGCACATGCAGGTTTTAAATTATTTATCTATTTATTTAGTTATTTATTTATCTTACAAATAGCATGTGTACTTTATGGTCAAGGCATGATTACTTCGTGGTTAGATTTGATTGTTGCATCACGCTATGTAAGACCTACAACCTAGCCACACGGGTATCGTTGTAGAGTTGTGCATATCGTACCCCGTACGAAAGTACTCATTTGAATGACCATGATCCACGGCATAAGATTTCACTCAACGTAGAGACTATTAAGTTAAAAAATAATGATTGCATAGAGAGAATAGATTCCCGAGTTCTTACATGGCTGCCCCCTTGGGACTAGTAGTGCCCGAGGGCGCCGGCTGGTTCCCACAGATACTGTAAATCTGTCACACAGGCAGGGAACGGTATCTGCTTATATTATTGTACATGCTATATTAACGGCGGGCGTCCCGCTGGACTTGTCTAATTACATGATTGGCGCAATTGATTGATTGGATAGACTAGCCTTGCTCGCACATAGTAAGAACTGAGGAATCCCTATTTGCATGATTCCAGGATAACTTGGGACTCACAATAGCAAGCCGTAGTAGTTGATTGGCCGTTCAAGATGATTTGTTTGTGTACTGTACCTACTCTGTTGCCTAACTGAGATAATCAGAATGTCAGGACATGACGGGCCAACTTCCGTCCTTGTTTGGTTGGGAGGTTGGTTCGAAGTGTCGTGATGTTATGTAAATCCTAGTGGAAAACAGAGATCTATTATTATATTTCTTACTTACTGGTTTAATCCTTCATATCGTGCTTGTGGTACTTGCTATTAGAGGTCTAACCTCTCTGGTTTTGCATGGCTAGATTTAGAGCCGGTCCCGAGGATCCAGCTTACTTCTACCTCCAAGATGGCAATACTAGAGGAATGATCGCAGGAGGACTCGAGTGGGTTCCTTACTTCACCGCTCGTTTTGTTATTTACTTCATACTTAGCCGTTTGGCACCGACATGTTAGTCGGATTGTCTTACACTTACTTTTACATGATTGTAACTAAAGTCAGACTGCAGTGATAACAATTGTGTATATGTTACTATACCATCTGGCTATGTTTTGTAAAGCCAGATCTCAAGAACATTTTGACTGAGCGTTTGGGACGCCTTACTGCTTTATTTTACATGTTCTCTATTACTGTTTCTTATTTGAACGATTGAGACAATAGATGTGAAGTGACCATAGTAAGACTTTCATGTAGTATGTACCCCCTCGTCTGGTTAGACAGCATTGATTGTATTATACGGTATTCATCTACCCGTAATACGTAGATGGCTGAGTCATTCCCCCGCTCTCCAGTATTCTGGTTCTGGGGCGTGACAACAAGTAAGTACAAGAACATGAAAGTACATGAGAACATGATATCGTGTCATGAGTGTCACAGAAAAAGCACAGGATATGAATATAAATGAACATAAACCATAGAATGTACTTGCCTTGCTCCAGATGATAGAGAAAAAGAAGTAGATCTGAATGTCCTCTTGATAATAGGTACAAGTTGGATAAGCTCTAAGCAATATAAATCCACTAATTAAATGCTTGCTAAGTTAATAACTCCTCTACTTCGTAGCATACTCTCTAGCAAGCTAGTGAGATGTCAATCTAGTTCTATTTCAAGAATTATTGGTTCTATCATATTAGCTAAAAATATATATTTTGAAAATCTTTTAAAATAAATTTATACATACTACAAATCTTGCCAATCTAATGATCATAAAATAATAATTATCTTAATGTAAATAGTAATAAATGGTAACAATGCTTCTGAACCCCTCCACTAACCATCCTAACAAGACAGAACCCAAATAAAATGATGAGACTATGACCCAGGTATAGCCCATTAGCAATTAGCAACTACATAATTACTTTGATTGAAATAAGGTCAGTTGACAAGATCTTGCTTGAATGCTTGTCCGTAACCTACACTAATACCAGTCTGCTCTTGGACTGTCCTAACCTAATTCACAATCATACTTGAGCCCAACTTAGTTCTGTCCCTGCTACTATTACCAATCCAGATGCTTCTAAGGTCAATGTTTGGTTTAGACACCATTTGACTAGTTTTAAGTTCATTTATCACTCCTAGGACTAATTCATCTGAACTTAACTCAAAATACTTGCACAATACTGAGCTCAGCAATTAAATGTTAACTCAACAAGTTTATTTTGAAATGAAGGTTCATAGACTAAGCATCCTGACTCAGCTGCCTAGATCAAGCCCAACTACTCAATAATGTCAACAAGAATTAAACATACACAAGCTTCAGTACCCATTCAAATTCGTAGTCATGCCAATACAACATTCTATTCCCAGCCGAACACTCAACTAGCCACATGAAGAATTTTAACCACACAATGGTCTAGCTGACTTATACCATCATTATTCAGCAATTTGACAAAGCGGAGCCCTTTTCTGTTTCACAATGATTCCTAAAGCTCAAAACTTCCAACAACTTTATTCCTGCAACCCAGGAAAATGCATAGAAAAACCCTATACTCAATATTGCTCGACACAGCCAACATCCCACAACTGATAAAACTTAAGATGGATCAAAATCAATTAAAGTGAAATTTATACAAACCAAATATTAAAATAAAAACTACAGAACCTACAATTTAAGAGAAAATAAAATTTATACAATCAACAGTTTAGCAATTTCAAAATAAGAAAACTCGCCATTGTTAAGTCCCACTACAGTTGACTCTGTACATGACCACAATCTGGACACGATCCAAGAACTCGACACGAACTATCACCTAGACATGCGTAAACTGGACACTCCAACCCACAGTTCCTATTCCAGCTTAAACCTTTCCAATAATTCTGCTACTCATCATTCAAACCCAACTGGTCTAGCATTCGAGTAATGTAAACTATTTACCTGAGTAAAATGAGTCTAATCTAGGAAGAAGATGTGAACTCCAAGAATCGGACACGAATATTCTGTGTTCAGATGATGTTGAGATCCTGCTGGGACATTCCGTCAAGCAAAATCAAGGCATACACACAAGAGCATAAAATTTCATGGGAAATTGAAATCCTTCTCCAGAGAAGTTCAGGAATCTAGTAAGAAAATCAAGGATTTGGATTGAACCTATGAAGAACTCAGATCTAAAGCCGTTCTTCAACGCCCTCGAATTAACAGATCAACATAATCCATTGATCGAACACTTCATTTAAATTCCATTTCCTGATAGTAATGATAATTCGGTCACGATCCTTCAACAAAATTGAAGAACAGATGGAACAACTTAAGTGATGAAGTAAGAAACAAGATTCGATCAAACTCACTAGTCGGATGAGAGAGGTCGGTTCATCGAAGAAAAAGATCGGACACATCCCAGACGTGGACACGAACCCGAGCAGTCAAACCCAGTCACCTCATCCAGCAGGGATCAATAATCCTCCGCATCATTGCATCGAGAACTGAAAAATTAAATTCAATCATTCAATCGAATCAAGGAATTTAGAACTACTGATCCTCGATTCGATTGATCGATCCGATCAAGATCGGTCAAACTAGGAAATATTCAAGGAAAGAGAATAGATCAGAAAAAACTCACCGTTCTGCTGATCGATCCGTCGCTGCATCGAGCATAAGATTCCTCAGAGGAGAAGACGTTCCTCATCAACGCCATCTCAGGATCGAAACGTCATACTCGAGGAGGTAGATCGTCGGGTCGCCTCGCCGGGGAAGAGGTCGTTCACTCCGCGCTGTCGCCAGAAGGATCACGTACAGTCGTCGACGTCGGGAGGACCCACCTCCTTGGTCGTCGTCAGTAGTTGGACACGGTAGAGGAGCCGTCGTACCCGCCATCGAGGAAATAAATCAGCTAACCCCGCTGCTCGCCGTCGCTAGAAAGTTGATGCGTCATTGTCGCCAGGATCGTCTAGCCATCACCGGCTCTGGAGAAGACCCTGCCGTCTTTGTCACAAAATTGGGGTTAGGGTTATGGCTTCATTTGGGGAAGAATAGGAATTTAAGGGGAAATAATTATTTGAGCTCGAGAACAAATGAGAAGGAATCAGCTCTCCTCTCTCTCAAAAAATAAAAATATAAGCAGCCAGAGTAAAGTAAATTTGCAATTTAGTCCCTCCACTCAAGGGATTTATACAGGAAAGTCCCCCTTTTTTACTATTTAAAAAAATACAATTATTCAGTTAGAAAGTTGTTATATTTTTGGAGAATTAGTTAGAGAATTTGGGGACCACTCCCGATTATTTATAACTAACTCAAAATTTACAACCTTGCCATTAATTTAAATCTCCCGCCAGAATATTTATGAAAATATTATTCAAAATTTATTTAATCAAAACTATCATTATTTAGAAATAGCTTTTAATTTTTTGAAAGTGGAACAGTGGGGTGACAACCGCCAAGACTAACAATATTCAGAACCATATTACAATTCAAATATTACTTCTAAATTGAAATAAAAGTTTCAAAACTCAAAAGATAAATCTTCATCTCCATCTCCATCTTTTTCTTCTTCTTCTTCTTCTTCTTCTTCTTTCTTCTTTTTTCTTCTTCTTCCTCAAAATATCCTTCATCAAAATATCCTTCACCTACACCTTGAGGGACGGAATAAGAAAAATTATAGTCAGTATAGACTCACTATATATGTAGAAATGACATCCAGAAATATAAATAGAAGTATCTAAGTGAGGGCTAGCATTGGAGTGTCAATGTGCACAGTGTGTATTTTTATATAAGACTTTGGGCTAGCGCCATTTACCTTCTTCACGAGGAAAAGGAAATCTTATTCTTCGTCAGCAAATTCAACATCTGTCTGTTTAATCTTATCTAGAATCAATTTATAGTTGTCGGATATAGTCTTCATCTCTTTGAAGACATTCTTAAAGTTTACAGTAACAAAATTGTATAGATCATCAACCCTATCCTAAGTGTTTGGGATTTTATAAGTTGATGGTTTTCCAGATGTTGATGGTTTGCTTGCACCTGCTGCCCATTTTCCAAACATTCGAGTGAAGGTTAGTTTTCTCATGGGGCCTTTGTTTTTAATATAAACACCCCCTGCTAAGCTTGGGACAGAATGTTTACTAGCCATTGAGCAAACAAATCCTCTGAAAGGGAGAGCTGTCCTTGCAGTTGGTTTTCCCACGAGATGCATCATTCTTCTGAACATGTAAGAACCTATATCCATCCTTTTTTCTTCCCCATATAATAAAGAAATTTTACTCTCTCGGGATGGATGGAAAACTCATGTCCAGTAGGGTTGAGTGTTTGAGATACGTAGGCATGCAATAATTTATACAAAGTTTTTAATTGATCTTTGTATACATTTTAAGGGGTCTTGGCACCCACTAATACACCTGTAATCTCATGAATTGTATCCCTCATGGAAACATTATCAATATCTTTCATATCAAACTCAAGAACTAGATCAAATCGATCAAATCGATAAAATTCGTTGATAACAGCAATATTTACCCTAATCAGTTTTTCTCTCAGAAATACCAGTTTTTGATCCTCTTCTTTTTCTTCAATTTCAGTCAGAAGATTTGAGTAAAATTTTCTTACTATTGTTTGGAAGATTTTCTCAAGACAAGATTTGTTCAGTTTCTCCATCTGATAAAAATTCAATATATCCAGGAAAGCTTCGTCTTCGACATCATCCATCTTAATTGATCTTTCAGGCATAGCAGCCTTTTTTTAAATATTTATTATAAATCTTCTTAGATTTAGAGTATGTACAAATTTTTACCTCCTCTCCATCATGGGACTTATTTGATGATTGCTCTTCCTCTTCATCTTCCTCTTCTGATGAGGATTCAAAATCCTCAGAGTATGGTGATGACTCTGTATCTGTTGCCACCTTAGCCTTCGTTTGAGTACGCCTTCGATCTTCGTAAGTTGAGTCTTCCGACGACCCTGTATCGAAGATAGATTTTTCGGTCTTTGTCGAGCAATGAGTCTTTTAGCCTTTTTACAGGTGGCTTGGCTGCCGTCATCGCTTTCGTCGTCGCTACCGCCACTTTCGTCGTCGTTGCCATCGCCGCTACTTCCGTCTCTGCCCTTTCGGCCTCTGCCCTAGCGACCATAATCTTGGCTTTTGCCGCCCTTGCAAGTTTTGTCATTCGGGCCTGTATCGCATCCCTTTGTGGATTCTTCCCCTTCGGAGACGGTCATTGTTTCTTCGGCAGCATTTTGATAATTTTAAGTAGTCGTTTGGGAGAGTATTTGGAGAGGATTTGGGAGAAGGAAGAGGGTTTGAGAGAAGAAGAGGGAAACTTCGACCGTCTTATATGACCTTGGGAAGTGGAAACCTTTGAGTAGTTTTGAGTCTTAAATTTTATAAGAGCACCAACCTTTGGGATTCTGAGACCCTAATTTTAAAAACTACTTTCCAAAATTAAATTTATTACTATTATTACTAGTATATATCTACGTGAAATCAATACATAAACTTACAAGCATGCGAAGTTTTAAACGTGTTCCGTATAAATTATTGAAAAATTTGGCACAAAAAATGTGGTGGAAACATGTTTAATTAATAAAATTTGACAACATATTTAAGAATGTGAAGTTTCTAATCTCAATATTTTCATTTTTCGAAAATTTGATTGAATTTTTTAACGTATTTTTTTGCATTGAGCCGATCTATACTCGTGTTTTTGCTATCTCGAATTTTTTTCGTTTGACGACTTGCTAACAAGACTATGTACTTGAAAAGAGTAAAATTAAAACACTCAAAGTTTTTCTCTAGTTTACTTTGTAATCATATTTAAGATGGATTTGACACCAAGAACTTGACGCTGGCGGCATAATAAATTCTATGACGTAACAAGTCATTGATGGGGATATCGTCACAGATATATGGATTTGACGTAACAAGATTTGTTAATTAAAAAATAGATGACATAGTTAGTCACTTGCAGCCGAAACCAAATTAACAAAATATTAGATTACATTAAATCCCAGCTTCTTCGCAGAAACATTTTCCGGCTAAGGATACAAGAGGAGGAAAAAATGTAAAAACTAAAAAAATAGAAAAAGAAGAGGTCTACGTAGACCCTTCACTAGCCTTTTGGAGGACCTCCACAAAGTCCTGCAGGGTGGCAAACCTGCCCTATGGCACAGGCGGCGTAACCCTTCCCTCTTCTCAAGAGAATCCCGGTCCTCCGGAGTGATCGGCAACAGGTCAAAGTTGGGCACCGGATCAAGAGGTCGAGCAATAATCGCTAGTGACAACCCATAGGATGTCAGGAAGTCCGCAGCCTCTTTCAGCCAGTCATGGACCAGAGGCGGCGCAGAGGGTGCTATATGCGGAGAGGCTAGACGATGACGGGAAGAAGACTCTGGCCATGGTTCCCAACCAGAAGATTTTTTTGGAGCCATGTTAAATGTGCAACCTACTCAAATGAATGGGGACCCCTATATATATATATATATATATATATATATATATATATATATATATATATATATATATATATATATATATATACACGTTCCTAATCGACTCTTCTTATTCCTTATTGGAAGTTAGGGATATTTAATGACGTACAGTGACTCTTCTTACTTCCAGCTTAGTTGTTGTGCTGTTTGGCTTTTACATGGAAGGCCTAGGTTCGAGTCTGGTGTGTGGGTTATGTAGAATTTTTCTATTGTTATCATTTTTTTGGTGCTATTATATGATTTTAACTTAGTATGGAACAATTTGGGATGGGTAATGGCCATTCTCCGTGCTTCTAACACGGAGAATGGCCATTCTCCGTTCTTCTAACACAGAGAATGGACATTCTCCGTTCTTCTAACACGGAGAATCACTACCAAAATAAGTCAAATCAGCGACGAAATTAGCGACGTTGAAGGAAGACGTCGCCAAACGACACTATTTGCGACGTCCAGCGACGTCTACCGACCAGCTTTAATTTCATAAAAGATAACGTCACAGAATAGTCGGTAAACGTCGCTATAGTTTTTACAGTAGCGACGTTTAGCGACGTTTCTATTTGTCGTCGCTAAGTTTTTAATATAGGTGTAGCCTCCCTTCCCGAAATTTTTTTGAAATATTTTTCAATATTGATTTGATTTTGTTTTGTTTATTCATTTTGTACAATTCATCCATTCATCTAATTAGCCATTGATTTCATTTATATTTGAACTTGTGCAAAATTTATTTGTTTTTCTAAGTAGGTGATATGTGATAGCCATTGGAGGTTTTATTTTCAAATTCTTAAGATTAATGTACATATTGTTGCAAAAACAAACTTTAGAAATGTTTATAGAATGAAATAGTTTCCCATATTTTGTTTTCATATTGCTTTGTAATGTCAAAGTCCTATCCTAGTAACAGGCATCTCTTTATATTGGTTCTGGTGTCAGTCATTGGTTGTTTTTTTCAAGTATTATTAGATTAAAACCATCATGCACACTCCAATTTGCACATGCATTTGTGCTTGCGTGCTTGTCAATTGCTGCCTGGCGAATTCTACATGTTCTCTTTTATATGGACGAATTCGAGCATCCCAGCCCAAGCCCGCACATGCCAAACCGAGCCCACGAGGCTTCTTTTCTCATGTGCATATATATATGTTACAGGAAAACCCTAGCCGCTAACTCAAACACACACAACAGCCCCTCCACCTTTCCCTAGATGTTTCCCTGGCCAGTCGTTCGCCGCCCGCAATCCGGTGCAGGCCGATGTACACCAATCCTCCGGGGACCGGCAGGAGCAGCCATGGCATTACGGCAGTCGCGCCTCCGCACGCGAGCCCTGGCCAGAGCAGGTTGCCAAGTGATCTCGCGGCTCCGGCTTCCCGGCGACCCACGTCGAGCAACGGGCAGACTTTCGCCATTGCTTGCAGGACCTCGCCAGCACCGGTCATGACCCATGCCACCATCGTTTCGGTCGACGACGTCAGTCGTCGCACCGAGTAGTGGCAACCGGTGCAACCCACCATGCATGTAGAAGCCATCGGAAACCAACTACAGAGCCAGCCTCACTCGAATCCGAGGCCCCGACGAGGCAACCATGATCCAGTCTCCATCGTGAACCACCATCAACCACTCGGACGTCTTTTCCTTGCACAGCCCAATCCAATGCCATCCTTCCCATGGCCGCGTGTGTCTCCCAACCGCTGTCCAACTGCAGGGACCTCCACACGAGAAAGAGGAGATACACGCGAGGAAGAATAGGAGGAAGCAGCAGAAATGGTGATGCAAAGAAGAAGATTTCGGTTGAAATACAGAGGTGGTGGGCCTAGTTTACAAGTAAAGAAAAGGTTAGTTTACATATAAACCCTTCTTAAAGTAGTTATTATAACTTAAGCCAATCACTATGAATCATGCACGTGGGACACAATGGTCACCATCCACGTTAGTAGGAAATATTGGAAGAAGTTGTACACAACAGCTTCTATGCATATCTTCAACTTTACTTTGACAAATTTGCTCGTAAGTCCCTCTAATACAATTTTAAATGCCACCTAATTAGTTCAAAGTATTAAGGATGCTTGTGTAAATAATGTAGCTATATTATATATAACTAACCAGTCCGAATCTCATATTAAAATAGTAATAATTTATGAATATTATATTACTATATACAATTAAACAATGTATACATTTACATTTGGAGTAATGTCTTATAAATTTACTTTAGACAGTTGTGGAACTTGTCCATCACTTTGTGCACGTTCGTCAGATCGAGATGAAACTTGCGCCAACAGGACCGTATCATTTTTCTGGTCCTGCATGCCAAGTTTGGTCCAATTCTGATACAGTTGAATCGAACGTTGTTTTGCGGGCCCCACGGTCCTACTCAACGGGCGATTTTGTGCACGGCCTGCCGGAATCCAACTCTGGACATACGGTTGGGTTCGTATCGAAAAAATCGGATCCGTAGACATATAGTTTGACGACTTTAGAGACCTTTGACTCTGGCACGCTTTTCGGTGCAAAGCGGGTCCAAAGGCAGACATCGTTTTTGTCCGAAATTACCGTTTTGCCCCTGTGTCCAGAATTGGACTTAAGGACAGGCAATCCTAGCTAATTTGACTATTCTGAGACTGTTGGCATTGTCTGTTTCAACTTTCGGAGACAGTTGTGATGATTTGGACCTTATGGCTTATCAGTGGACTAGATTGTTATTGGATCTGCGTGCAACCTCCAGGCAAGTATACCTTGCCTTCCTCTGCAGTTTTACTTACATGCATTTTCTTTCGTTTTCTGTCTTGGATCATTTATGGACATGTGCTTTTCGTGTTATTTTCTGTGGAGTTGTTTTTATTGTTTATAGCCATGTTCATGTTTTTGGCCTTGTGTTTCACATTGGAGTTTCACGTCAGTGTCTTGCTTGAGTCGTGTCATAGAACGAGTGCGTGTAGTGAACTGCTAAATCATTGATATTGCTTCCTTGGCACCAGAGAGTCCACACACGGGACGAGGGTGTTTTTCTTGATCTGTTTACATCCGTGAGTCCACACTAGGGACTAGGGTGTCGATTATTTGCACCAGAGAGTCCACGCTCGGGACGAGGGTGTAGACTTGACTTGACTTGACTTGTACCAGAGAGTCCACGCTCGGGACGAGGGTGTTTTCCTTGATCTGTTTACATCCGTGAGTCCACGCTAGGGACTAGGATGTAGTATTTGCACCAGAAAGTCCACACTCGGGACGAGGGTGCCTTGCCGTGAACTAACCAGAGAGTCCACACTCGGGACGAGGGTTAGTACTAATCAGAGAGTCCACACTCGGGACGAGGGTTAGTGTTAGTTCAAACCAGTGAGTCCACACTCGGGACGAGGGTTTGGTTTCTTCCATTGATCATCGTGTTTCGTTCATCTGGCAGTTCATTATGCGTAGTTGTTCTAGTGTTCGTGTTCGTGTGTCCGTATTCGTGTTCGTAGTCATTTTCTTGTTTTTGTTCTTTCTTGTTTATTTCTTGCGCATGATAAAACTGCTAGATAGGCATGTATATTATGTATCTTGCTATGTCCTCTGAGGACCTGATGATCTCCTCAGGTTTAGCGATTGCATGGAGTTAGCTAGTAGTTCTGGATGGCGGAGGATTTTGCGACTCTAGTGGGATTCAGGTATCATGATTGCGTTTGTTATCCTTTCATGCTTTCTTACCTTATCATGTTTCCTGATTCAGTTTTAGACTCTTGTTACTATCGTTAGAGTCTTATCGGACATATATGCTAGTGGGCTGCAGACCACGATCCATACTTGTTCATTCTTGTTTATTATTCTTATTGTGGATTGAGATATAGATTTGTTTGCCATGATTTGGCAGTATACCATAGCCTTGACAGCGCTTACGTATTCGAGTCGGACTGGAGTCCGTTCGATACGTAGCTGGCTTGCTCACGAGCTCGCATCCGAAAAGCGGGTGCGGGTCGTGACAATAGGGCATCGGGTTTTCTTTTTCCTCCACTCAATCGAGCCCCAAATTTTCGAACTCCCTCCCCGATCTCCAGCCCCCCTCCGCCTCTGCCTTCGCCTCTGGTTCTCCTCCCCTCCGGTGACCCCCCTCCCGATCAACCCCTTCGGTCTCGGTAAACCCTAACCCCCACTCTTGTAGTATAGTTGTATTAAGTGACAATGAATGAGAAGTTCGGTTCCATTTGAATTAAGTGACCGTGAATGAAGAGGGGAAGGGGGCTGTTTGGCTCTGATTATTCCTTCTCTTCTTCTAAAAATTGTTACTGTTTTAAATTAATGTGGTCTATCTTCCTGTGTACACCACTGTTTTGAGTGTCTTGAGTAAGTAGAGGGTGCCATGTTGTGAGTGTGGTGCTCAGTGAATGAATTGTCATTTATAGTGTACATGTGTTAAATGAGTGAATTTGTGAGTTATTCTAGTGGAAGTGAACTGTCACTTGACAGTGCATATGTGTTAAGTGTCTTGAGTGTCATGTGTTGAGAGGGAAATCTGTCCTGGTGACATCAGGAAGTTATTGTGTGGATGTGTCTGTGTGTGTGAGTGTTGGATATTGGTAGAGAGTGTGGGCTTATGGGTTCATAGTGATGCCCTTTGTTGCTTACTGTTTTGCTTGTTTAGCTTGTGCAGTCAGTTGGATTTGATATGTAATTTCGACTAGATATCACAACCTACAACCCCCTAGGTGCACAGTGGCTCAATCCTGCTATAGGTTTCAGCCGAGCCTAGTAGATGCATGTCCTGCATCCTCACTTGAGTCACAACCTGTACCCCCTCTGTTTTGCTTACATTACTGATACCCTCGTGTATCAGAGATGCATATCCTACCCTTAGCTTAGACATTAGTCAATTCTTTACCTATGTTTCAGTTCAGTTATGTAACTAATGGATAGGCTAATGAACAATCCCTTTCTGAGTTTGGCTATTGCTAGTATCAGATGTTATGGTGACACTTGGTATCGGTGGTTAGATGTTGTTCAGTCCTAACTTGCTTTAGTAGTGTTTGGCTCTATCCTAACTTCATTATGTTTCAATCCATTTTATATTAGGCACCCTAGATGGTAGCAGTCGACTGATACCCTAAAAACTTCAGTATCAGAGCCTTGAATGTTGGCATCAGATGGATTAACTTCATATTGTCCTTCATTCCCTGTACTATCAGACTAGATGTGGTTCTGTCCCTATGTTGATTGTATGCTTTCTAGTTATCATTTATTAAGCATTAATTAGAAACATACATGCATATCATTCACTACCTTGACTTTCTCCAGTAACTTCCTCCAATTAACTCTATCCCTCGGTTGAGCTACTATTTCAAAGCTTTGACACTTGCATATCATTCACTACCTTGATGTATCTATCTTACAGAATTATGGAGCTGAATTACTATCTGCGGAATCGTACGTGGATGTACAACCGTCATCCTGATGACAAGTGCGGTGTGCGAGATGAATTCATAGAGGGTGTACACCAGTTCCTGCAGTTTGCCAAGGCGTTCTCTCAGTACATAGACGGTACCAAAATTAAGTATCCGTGTGTGAGATGTCGCAACTTGAAATATCATCCAGAAGTGGATGTCACGTATCATTTATACTCGAAGGATTTCACGTCGAATTACTATCAGTGGAGCGAGCAAGGAGAACTTGTGTCTTTAGCATCGGAGTACGAGCCTTATGTGGATGTCCACAACAATGCTCCTTAAGACGATGGGTTGGTGAACATGATTTTCGACGCGGCCGGGCCTAGTTTCGATCCGGATGATCATGATGCACCTGAGGAGGCACCAAACCCCGATTCTGCATAGTTCATGGAGTTGCTGGAGAATGCAAGGACTCCATTATATCCTGGTTGTGAGGATCATTCACCGTTGGAGGTGGTTACAAGATTGTTGAGCATCAAGTCCGATTTTAACATGTCGCAAGATTGCTACAACCGCCTTATGGAGTTGCTTATAGAAATATTGCCTGAGGGTGCGAAGTTGCCTAAAGACTTCTACCGGTCTAAGAGAATGGTTAGATCGCTCTGGATGGGATACGAAAAAATCGATGCCTGTCACAACGGGTGCATGTTGTACTACAAAGACGACAAGGATGAAGACGCCTGTAGATTTTGTGGTGTCGATCGCTACAAGGCATGTGGTAGAGGAAAATCTTTCGGTGCCAGGAAGCCCACCTCTTCGAAGCACTACTTGCCGTTGACGCCGCGGTTGCAGCGGTTGTTTATGGTGAAGGAAACTGCAGAAAACATGAGTTGGCATAAGCGGGGACATACCGAAGGAGTGTTGGATCACCCTTCTGATGGAGAAGCATGGAAGCACTTTGATCGAGAGTATCCAAATTTTACTTCTGATCCGCGTAATGTCAGATTGGGTCTCTGCTCCGACGGTTTTACCCCATTCGGACTTTCGGGATCCCAGTATTCGTGTTGGCCTGTGATCGTCACCCCGTACAATCTACCGCCTTGGATGTGCATGAAGACTCCGTATATGTTTCTCACCGTTATTATCCCAGGTCCGAACAATCCGAAAAGGAACATCGATGTGTATTTACAGCCGTTGATTGATGAGTTGAATCAGCTGTGGGAAGTAGGTTCCAACACGTACGATGTATCTAGAAAATAAAATTTCTGGATGCGGGCAGCACTTATGTGGACCATCAACGACTTTCCGGCCTATGGAATGTTATCTGGATGGAGCACGCATGGTCATCTTTCATGTCCGTATTGCATGGACAGCACTAAGGCTTTCCGTTTGAAACACGGAGGCAAACCGTGCTTCTTCGATTGTCATCGACAATTCCTGCCGAAGGATCATCCGTACCGGAGGAACAGGAATGCTTTTCGTGCTGGCGTTGTGGAGAAGGCTAATCCCCCGCCAAGGTGGCTCGGATATACGATATGGAAAGAGGTAAAAGATTTACCAAGAGCTATTGAGCAGCCTGCTACAGACTACAAGTGTGACGGATTTGGTCGCACTCATAACTGGACGAAGAGGAGTATATTCTGGGATCTTCCATATTGGAGCACCAATCTGATTAGACATAACCTTGATGTCATGCATATCGAGAAAAATGTGTTTGACAACATAATTAATACTGTAATGGATGTAAAGGGGAAGACGAAAGACAATCCAAAGGCTAGATTGGACTTGGAAGAAATATGTAGACGTCCTGTATTGCATTTGATAGAGGACGGGAATGGGAAGTTAAAGCAGCCTAAGGCAATTTTCTCACTGGAGAAGGAGGATAAAGTGAGGCTTTGTAGGTGGATTCAAGGTCTGAAATTTCCAGATGGGTATGTTTCGAACTTGAAAAGATGCGTCGACCTCAAAGAGAACAAACTGACAGGTATGAAGAGCCATGATTGTCACGTATTCATGGAGCGGTTAATTTCAATTGTATTTCGAGAATTCTTACGGCGGGCAGTTTGGGATCCATTGACGGAGCTTAGCATATTCTTCAGGGACCTTTGTTCTAAGAAATTGCTCGT
Source organism: Iris pallida (assembly GCA_029216955.1). NCBI lineage: Eukaryota > Viridiplantae > Streptophyta > Magnoliopsida > Asparagales > Iridaceae > Iris > Iris pallida. The sequence continues at coordinate 2,005,966 of JANAVB010008796.1, forward strand.
TGATCGTCTAGAAAAGCAAAAGAAGGATATTGCGGTAACACTGTGCAAGCTAGAGAGGGTGTTCCCTCATGGATTCTTCGACTCTATGGAGCATTTGCCGATTCATCTTTCCTACGAGGCACGTGTTGGTGGACCCGTCGAATATCGATGGATGTACCCGTTCGAGCGACATTTGAATCACCTAAAAAGAAAGATAAAAAATAAGGCTCGGGTCGAGGGTTCTATTTGTGAAGCCTATATTCTCGAGGAGATTACAAATTTCTGCTCCTCCTATTTCAAACCTCATGTTGCTACGAATAGAACGAGGGCTCCGAGAAACGACGACGGATATAAAAAATTTAATAATGGAATACTGAAAGTATTTAATGCGTCCGGAAAGCCTTCGGGAAAAATGAAGAAGAGATATTTGAATGACGAAGAGCTAAGGGCTGCTCAGTTGTATGTATTACACAATTACGACGAGGATGAAGTGGAGAAGCTAGACGGGTAAGTAACTCAGGATGATGAGTTTACGTCATCTCAATATAATAGTATAAGCTAATATTATTGTACTAATCGACGGTTGCTTCGTTGTTTTCCAGCACATATAATGATGAGTTGAGGCTGGTTAGACCCTACCTAATAGACGAAGCATTAGAACAAAAAATGAGACGTCATTTTCCTTCTTGTTTGAGCGAATATGTAAGTAGCTCGGTAATTACTGGCCTCTTCTAATGCAACTGCGCAATAAATAACTTATTATCGCTTCTTTGATATTCAGGTCGATTGTCTAATTTCACCCGAGATTGAATTAATTAGAACTCTTGCTAAGGGACCAATTACTTTTTTTAAAATATGGCCAAGTTATTGTGTCAATGGCTTTCGGTTCAAGTCGACAAATGCTCCGATCAGAGACAGCTTCCTGGATCTTGATTCCACGAAAAACAGTTGTTTGTGTATCAAGTCTTCGAACTACAAAGACGTCGATCCAGGAAATGATTTCTTTGGCATCTTACGAGAGATTGTGGAGTTGTCATATAATAATGGCAGAGAACCTGCAAAGATCGTGTTGTTCAAGTGTGAATAGTTCGATGCAATTGAAAATCAAGGTTGGAAAATTGACAAGCATGGTCTTCTGGATATAAACTACAAGCGTAGATATCAAGGCTATGAACCGTTTGTCCTAGCAACTCAGGCTCAGCTCATGTACTTCACAGCTTATCTGAGACAGGGAGCAACGAAGTCTGACTGGTGGGCTGTATGTAAGACTAAAGCCAGAGATACTTTTGATGTTGACGAAAAAGCTTACCAGGAGGACGAGCTACCTCTTGTAACCAATATTGTCGATGTGGACTCCACGGAAGTTACGCATTACACGACACATAATGTAGAAGATGTAGAATTATCCGAAGAGGAAGACGAAGCCGACGAAGGCAAAGATGAAAGTGAAGATGAGGAGGAAGAGGAAGATGAGGTCGAGGAAGACGAACAAGATGATTATTCTGAAGATGATTGAGAGAGATTTACTTATCTGAACTTAGATGTTTCTTCTAGAATATATTATCTGGACTTAGATGTTTATTGTAGAATGTATCATCATATGTTGTCTTGGTTATTATCTTGTCTTTGTTATACTTTCATATTTCTAGTCTCTATTTTTTGTTGTACTTTCATATTTCTAGTCTCTATTATTTATTGTACTTTCATATTTCTAGTCTCTATTATTTGTTGTATTATCATATGCTGTTATCAGGTATGGCAGGTCGTCGCAGAGCGTTCCGAGGGGGACGACGAGGTCACTCTCCTCCGGTACTTCCTACAGGTACTGCTAGAGGACGGAGTTTTCCTTCGGTAACTCATTCTGGTACCGGCTCTGGATCCTCGTCGCCGATTACTCCTCCATATCGGACAGTAGGTTGGCCTACTGGGACGACATCACGTGGCATATCTCCTGGGACGAGTAGTTCCAAGCCTGTTGAGAGTGCTCGCCCGTCTAGCATTCCTACTGCTGATACGACGATGGAGACGGATGAGCAGATGGCGGAGGCTGCGACGACGGCCGAGGCGGCGGCGCCGACGGCCGACCAGCATCATGCAGATGATGCGTGCGCACCTCCGGAGGAGAGGAGGACGGAGATCTGGGCCGACGGTACAAAGTAGGTGTTTTGGTTTATAATTTTTTTTCTTTCTATTTTTATCATAAATTAACTTTTTTTTATGAATATAATATGTTTGTATAGATATCGTCCCCCAGAGGTACAGAGACGTCTAGGCCACATGCTGAGGCATAATTATGGTGGTGCTTGGATTAACTACTCTGATGCTCCGGACGAGAGGAAGGCCTTCTGGTTTGTGCGCTTCAAGGTTAAAATATATTTGCTTTTAACCTGAATCATATAATTTTTGCGTATTATATATAACTGATAAATATTTAGTTTGCGCTCTTCTAGGATATGCTTTTCTATCCACCGTACCGGACCGAGCTTATCGAGGGGATGTTTCCTGCCATCGCTGCCAAGCTGATCCGCGACTCTATCAATGATCAGAAGGATCGTGATCATGCCGGAAAGCCGATCCAAGGTTGGATCACCCCTGATCAGAGGAATGCGATGAAGGCTCGATTCGACGAGCCAAGGTACAAGGAGAAGCCGGAGAAGGCCAAGACGGCTAGGCAACATGCCTCGAAGTGGTACGGTAGGTCGATTCCGATGACGGAACATTTCCGTCGTCTGGTATGTCTTCCTCATTTAGAAATATTATTTTAATACAAAACCGATAAATTATTACTAAAATAATATATATAATTACAGGTAAGGAAGGTCGGTAACGCCGACATGGTGACCGTCTTCCTGGCCACCCATCGGAAGGGCGAAGGCCCTATTGACGAGAGGGTCGAGCAGACCTATGTAAGTATTACAATACGTTATCTTAATTTAATACTTCGTGTTAATTTTAATATAACTTAGTAAATATGATGCAAATAAATATTCATGTAGTTAGTAATAATAAGTACATTAATTAGAAATTAGAAATAATAAGTATATTAATTAGAAATTAGTAATAATAAGTATATTAATTAGAAATTAGAAGTTAGTAATAATAAGTACTTTCTAGGCTGAGTATCAGAGGCTGCGGGAACGGGCGGCTGCTAGTGCACCTAATGCAGGAGAGGCCGGTACTTCCTCGCAGCCCACTCAAGCTCCGTCGGCGGACGAGCTGTAGATGGTTGTCGCTGGTGGACCCCGTAGGGGTACGTACTACGGTACGGGATCCTATGGTGCCCTAGTTGCGACCCAGTCCTCTAGGACATCTCCTGCTAGTGTGCATGGTCCACAGCCGCCCCAAGAGTCTGCCCGAGTCCACCAGATGATGGAGTCTCTCCGTGACGACCTGCTACGACGGATCGAGGAGCAGCCTCAGCACCCTACGGAGGATCCTACGCTGCTAGCACGATTGGATGCACTCGACCGTGGCATTATGGACCTCAGAAAGACGACTGAGAGGACAGAGCGCACCGTTAGAGGGTTAGAGCGCACGGTGACGGAGCTGCAGACAGGACAGGTGACCATGGCCGAGAGGATGAGATTGGCGCAGGAGTCGATGGTCCAGAGCCGTGATAGAATGTTATCTATCATGGATTCATACCACCAGTGACTTACAGCGTTGGAGCATGCTGGTCCTTCGGGTGCGCCTGCATCGTCGTCGACTCCGTCGCCTCCACCGCCTTCTTCTTCGACACCGACTCCACCGACGTCACTGCCTGCTTCGTCGGTATCAATTTCACTTAAGAAGTATGAGTTGTTCTTATACCTTCGTCGCGGCGGTGCCCCTCCTGCACCAGATTCCTAGTAGTCCTAGTTAGGACTGTTTTTGTGTGTTTGTTTTATTCTTTGTTTGTGACTTGGATATTTGTTGGTTGTGTAGATTTGGATGTTTGGATCATATTCTATTTGTTGGTTGTGTGTAGACTTTGGTTATTTGGTTGTAGACTTTGTTATTTGGTGTAGAATTGGTTATTTGGATACTTGTTGTTGTATGATTGTTGTAGACTTGGTTATAGGGACTAAAACCTGTGTACAGTGAGAAATGGACATTCTGAGAACTGGACATTGTGTGATTGTTGTAGACGTGGTTATAGGGACTGAAACCTGTGTACAGTGAGAAATGGACATTCTGTGATTGTTTGGATCCTATTCTACAGTGAGAAATGGTTATCTTTTTAAACTGCAGGAAAAAAATGGACATTCTGTATTTTTTTTTTTTTTTGCAGATTTAGCGACGTTTACCGACGTCCACCGACGTAAGTTTACGTCGGTAAACGTCGGTAAATCTGAGATATTATCCAGGGCACCGACGTTTAGCGACGTCATTATATGTCGGAGAACGTCGGTAAACGGTACACGTCGGTAATCATCCCAGGAATTCCCAGGATTTACCGACGTGTAGCGACTTTGGACATGTCACTAAACCACCGACGACTCGACGGTAATCCGTCGGTACAGGTACCGACGCGTAGTGACACGAGGTACTATGTCGCTAATACAACGACGACACGACGGTAGACGTCGGCAATATACCGACGTATAAATACGTCGGCAAACGTTGGTACTTGCGACGTTTGGCGACGTTTAGAAGATCAGCGACTTACATTTCTGCGACCAGTCCAAAACGTCGGTAATTTCGTCGCTAAATATTTTTAGCGACGAAAATTGGCGTCGCTAAAACGACTTATTCTGGTAGTGAATGGCCATTCTCCGTACTTTGGCCATTCTCCGTGCTTTAACACGGAGAATGTCCGTTCTCCGTGAATGTCCATTCTCCGTACTTCTAACACGGAGAATGGCCATTCTCCGTTCTTCTAACACAGAGAGTGGCCATTCTCCGTTCTTCTAACACGGAGAATGTCCGTTCTCCGTAATTTTAACACGGAGAATGTAGGTTCTCCGTGCTTATAACACCGAGAATGGCCATTCTCCGTGGTTTTAAGACGGAGAATGGCTATCCTCCGTGCTTTTAACAAAGTGTGGTACATTTAGGACGAAAAATGTTCAAGTATATACAAAATATTAACCCTAATTTATTATTTAGAGTCTGATCTATGTAAAAATTTAATGTAATGCAAATCAAATTAACAACCTAATATTATAAAAATTAAGAATTCTAATTATAATCAAATTTAATTTGTTCTAATACACAAAGAAATCTGAGTACGATTAATCTAAACTAATTTTTAGTCATTTTCTTTTGCAGCCTATAATAATACAAGAACCTTGTTAAAAATGTGGAAATCCTCTTAGGTCGATCACCCAGTTCAAGTGAATCATCATTCTCCTCCGCCCATGGGTTCTGATCCTCGAAGGGATCCGTTACAAAATCTACCAAACCATGTATGTACTTGAGGTCCCCATCTAGTCGTACATTCCAGCATCCTCTTAGGTCGAGTACGGAAAGATCCGTGCACTCCGTCATTATAGCTCTCAGCCTATTGTCGTCGAACATACCAAACTTTACCTCGAGGTGCTCGAGACGAGGCATCGAAGAGGCCACGGCCATGGCCTCTGACTTGTCGAAGGTGTCCTTCTTGAATCCCTTCATGATCATGAACTGCGGAGGTGGCATGTTTCTCTTCAGCGAGAGAGGTTAGATTTCCTTCATGTGCGCCACTAGCTTGTTCACCGCCTCGTCAATTTTTGAGGGTAGGTTAACCCTGCGGCACCACTGGTCAACTTGACGTCCGACCAGAAGCATGGACAGTAGAGCGCCTTCCACCACGACCGGCAAACGAAAGACAAGCGGATGACCTCCTCAGATGACATCTCTGCTAGTACCAAAACCATGGCTTGGATCTCCTTGGGGATGTTGGCCCATCCGCAAATGTAGGTTTTGCTCTTCTCCATTTTGAGACTGTTCTGAAGGGTTGTGAATTTTAAATAGTTTGGCTGTTTAGTTTTGTTTTGAATCTATATAAATTGGTTTTGAAGGCTGGTAAAGATGAATAGTTTGGCTGTTTGGCTGTATAAATAGATTTTAAAGGGTTGTAAAAAAGAAACCAATTTTTTCGTATCTCCCCTAGGCCACTCTTCTTGTATAAATGTCTATCGATCACCATTAATTATGGTGAATGGCACTGATACCGTAAATATGAGTGGAATTTGTACCGCCAAAATTTATCTTGAAGAAGGTAAAATGTCATCACTGTGTGGAAAAATGTCAAAATCTCTTGGATATGATTACACTGAGATGTTGTATTAATGTTAAGATATTGATATCATATAAATATAAAAATACAAAAAAATGCATGCATGCATGCTAATGTCAGAAGAACCATTCACCCCAGGATTGATTGATGGGATCTAAATCACTATACATCTCGTATCCACGTTCCCCTAGGATTATATCATCAAATGGTCGTTTAAACGTCTGTATTAAATCATAAATTTTCCTGAGGTCATCGTTGAAGTGCACGTTGAAGCACCCACGTATGTCGAGCACGCGAAGACCCTTGCAGTTGCATATGATAGATCGTAGCGTGTCTCCATTAAACATGCCTGAGTCCATCTCTAGGTACTCGAGACGTGGCATCGAATCGGCCATGGCCTTTCCCTTCGTCTCGTTCAACATGTTCAATACGAATCTGTTTATGACCATGAAATATGGAGGGGGCATGTTCCTCCTCAGCTTGACCAGACGGTGGCAATACTCACCGGTAAAAAATATTCCAGTCGACGTGATATAGAGGCAGTAGCTAATATCGAGTTCTTCCAGCACCGGAAGAAACTCCAAGTGTCTCACGAAAGTTTCATCACGCACGTCGCACTTCGGAATGCGCAACACCCTTAAAAATTTCCCACTATTTTATAAAAAGGGGAAAACATCAATAAAAATTAACAAAGTATACGTAAAATTTTGTAATAGAAAAAATAAAGTATTAGAATAAGACAAATAAAATTTTGCACAGGCCTTAAATATGCAAAAGGGAAGCTGCTTCGTCGAGCTTGTACGCCGAGAAGGACAGTAGATATCCCCCACTGCGAGCCACGAGCTTCTTTACGGTCAAACTAATCTTAGCGGTTCGTTGGGCCCTCCGGCACCACTGTTCCAAGTCCACGTTGGACCAATAGTCTAAGGGACCGTTGAGCGCCTTCCACCACGAACGACAAACTGGGGCCATATTGCACATGACCTCGTCCGCCGGCATTCCCGACAGTACTAGTATCATAGAGAGAATCTCCGTAGGGATGACGGCCCATCCGCTGCAGTTGATCTTGCTCTTGCTCCTCTCTATTGCCACTCTTCTTCTTCTCTCCTTCGTTTCTCTCTAGTCGGATGGGTTCTTTTCTTTGGAAAAGGCTATTTAACCTGCTCGTTTCGGGGGTGTAACCCGCTCGTTGAGGGGTGTGACCGAACAAGAAAAAGACTATTTGGAAATAATGGTAATGCCACTGTATTGATATTAGTTTCAATTACATTGTAAATTTTAAATTAACAGAAATGCCACTATAGATTTAATATTAATGCTAGTTCCAATAATGTTGTAGATTGTAATTAAAAAGAATGGAATTTTAACTTTAACTACTTTTAAGTTGTGAATTTAAATCTAAGTTTAAATGTTAAATCAAAAACTAATTTAAATTTTAGTATTAATTTTAGTTTCAATAATATTGTAAATTTTAAATTAACAGAAATGACACTATATTAGAAACCTAGCTTGTCACGTCCCGCTCTCGTAGGAGTGATTGTCCTCGCTAAGACGTGATGCTGCATGCGTCTAAATTGCGCTCACGCAAGGCAGTTCCATAACGACCAATTACAGGCTAAGCGACGGGGACGCCGCAAAAAAGTCCCAAATAGAAATATTGAATAACAACAGAGGAAAATTAAATGTAAAACATAAGTCATTCAAAATGCTCTTTATTGATATTGAAACAAGATTATAATTGTGGTGCAAGGCCAAGATTACAATCACTCAAGCTCACTCTTCTCACATTATAAGTCACTTTGCTCTCTCTCATCTCTCAATACAATTTGAGTAGGACCAGCGGAAGCTTCGGATAGACGATGTCCATATATTATGTCTCGTATATGTCCAGTCTTCAATGCGCCCGCGCGCCTCAAAATGCCAAGGATCTCCATGCCTCGACGCATCCAAGCGAGCTCCGCCCCGAGCAAGCAGGTACCTATAACCTGTACATGAAACTGGTGGGCTGTCAATACTCAACTATACTGGTGGAGTGAGCTCCTCATCCACCCATACAAAACCAACACGTTACTTTACTTTTGTGCAACATAGTCCCCTTATGATTGTCTTTCTTGTCTTGCCTTATGATCAATTTTAATATTAAGATGTAGACATCTTGGTCTATTTGTGTCTCTAGACCGTTCGTCGGGCTAACGTACCGATAACTTCCTTATCCTTGCCTCTAGACCATTCTCGTGTTTGCAACGTCAACTTATCGACTTGTAACATGGAGAAACTAATCGTCATGTAAGAATTAGTTGAAAAGGTTCAACCCCCTCAACACACTCAAGAAGAAAAGAAAGAGATTACAATTGAAATCGCTCACCAACCCGTAGCAATCTCCCTAACCGAAGTTGTTGACCCCTCGATTAGATCTCTTCTTCCTTCTGCCTTGGATGGCGAAGTCCTAAGAGCAAAGTGCAAAACTTTCTCTTGATTTCTGTGGACGAGCACCTCGAATCTCCACTTTTTGTGCTGTGCTTTGTGTCTCCACCCACACCCCATATATATAGGATGAGAAAAACCTATTTTCATAATAGGATTTCTTAAATAGGAAGCCCTCAAATAAAAATCCTACTACACCAAAAGTAGCCCATCAACATCCTATTTTAGATTATAATAGGATCTCTTAAATAGAAAACCCTCAAATAAGAATCCTATTCTATCTAAAATAGCCCAATACTAATTATGGACATCCAAATCAAATTAAATTAAATATTTAATCAGATTTGGACTCCATAAATATGCTATTACCAAAACCAGACTGGACACCAACAATCTTCCCCTTTAGTCTGATGAGAGGGTGTTGACCCCATGGCTCCTCAACTGGACTCAATGCCTGTCGTCATGCGACAGAGTTCCTGCTCCCTCATGCCACTTATCTTCGATCCCCCGAGCTGCTTTGCATCTTCCTTCATCTCCAGCTCCTCGACCGTCACGTCGATGCTAGTTAACATGCGTAGCACCTCTTGCACTACTGGAATCATGCCTCACCGTAAGTCTCGGCTGCCTGTCCCCGACTTCTGTCTTCCACCGAAAAGTGTTAATGTTCCGATGAGCTTCTTCATCCTTGGTCGTCGATGGCCCACAGTCCCCTGATCTGTATGAATGATGATGCTCCCACCTCAGATTGAGTTTGCTACAAACCTTGATCTCCTTCCTGCTTTGAAGTGCTGAAATCGATGTCACTCCGTGAAACTTTGGCAAACACCCGTCGTTAAAACTGGATCCGTAGAGCAACCCCCCCTGGAGACCGACCAGCTGTCATAGGACCGATAGACTGACCCTCAATCTTGACTCACCCACCATCCGTCGATTTGTCTCGACGAACCGAATCCTCTGTATCCCTCAAATACCTAAAAGCCCCTCCTCAGCAAGTTCTCGACGATCCACCTCCTGTCGAGCACCCTCGAGCCTCCATCCGATTTCTATGGCCTATCTTATAGCTCACGGTTTGAGCCTGTACATGCCACAACACAAATCTCCCCGAGCCAGCTGTTGGGAACCCTTCACAAGCATCCAATCTTTGTCCCAAACAGACTGCGACAACCATCATCTGCCAGCCTCCCTATCGAAATCAAGTTATAGCACAAACTTGGTACATGGCACACCCTTGAGAATGAGCTTCTCATCGAGCTCCTTTGTCAAGTGCACATTATCGATGCCTACAACTGCAGCTGTTCCCTTGTCGCCCATCTTCACACGTCCAAACCTGCCGTTGACCTACAGTCCCGACATGTTTACGTGTTTCCATCGCCCAAGTCATACTTTATATGACGAGCCTTGAGTTCGTAGGACTAAGTGGCTTGACAACCGCATACAACAGGGGACAGTGCTTGCTATGACTTCGATAGCCCAACAAAACTCTTGTCTAACATGTTCGTGCAACGACTTGATAAGCAAGGGCTACGTCAAGCCTTGCATCGAGGGAACGTGTTGTGCACGCGTTCGACTTGATAATCAGTT
>JANAVB010008796.1:2030806-2135299 GCA_029216955.1 Iris pallida
CGGGGTGGTTATGGGAAAACTGTTAGTAGAGTACGTGATCATGTCCCCTTTCTCCGTATGTATTTATCGAGCATTATTTATTTATATGTAACTTTGTCGTATGTTTGGTCCCGCGTTTGTGTATGGATATACACCATGCCGTTATGTACGTATGTACACATCAGAAAATTAATATGTGCCACTGTACATTCCTATTTTACCTATTGACCGATCACGTACATGCTATAGTTTTAAACTTTAAAAAACATATAAGGCCATGATAGATTATGATATGCCATATTCCTACACTTTGTTCATTTTATTTTTCGTATATTTAGTTTGTTAGAATCAGTACTTGCTCCGTCCGGACAGGAAACATTGTAGGTATACTTACCGAGGAGGGTTGCTACGCGATTCCTATTATGAGTGCTGACGAGGATCAGGCTATACTTTACGAGGATGTACCTGCGGGGAAAACTCGTCTAGTTTGTTTATTTACTTGGGACTTTTGAGAGTAGTCATGTATTAGACTATGTATTTGTAACTGGACCTGTATCCAGTTTTATATTTAGCCATGTACTCGAACATACTATACGAGATGATTTGTGTTTGGATATTCTGACTCATTATTACATATAGAATTGCTAGTACACTTTGCTCTATCTTACTTATCCTTAAAACAGCTTACTATGCTTTATTCAGCGTAGGCTGGACATGACTCGCCGGACCCAACAATTTGGTGCGGATCGTGACATGTTTTAGTGGTGGCCCATGCAGGTCGAAACTAAATTGGTTGGTTACGTCATTGTACCAAGCAATGCCTGCCAATTAGGAACTTAAGGTAAACAGACAACACTAGGAATGACGCTTAGAAACCTAGAGGATTACTAGGATTGCAACATAGGAAACGCATCACATCATATGCTCGTTATTACAAATTGGATTTTCTTGTTTGTTTATGATTGTTTACTTAAAAGAGTCCTAATAAGTTCTTTTTACTTATTAGATGGTGCTCACCGCTTATCCCAGTATGCCACACCTGAAAATGGCACACTTCCTCTCCAGTCGGTTGACCAGTTGACCGATGTACCTCCACCTCCACCTACCATACTCCCCCACTCCACAAATCCACCAACCCAGATGCCTTCACCACCTTCCACCTCACAGTCCCAGCAGGACCCGATACTCCCACCACCACCTATTACTATACCTGCCCAGGCTTCCGTCACTCTCGAAGGGAACCAACTGCTCAATCTGATCCAGGGGTTCCTAACGACCCATCAGAAGCAGACCACCTTACTTCGCCAGAGCATGGAGCGTTCTGAGGAGCGTACAATAGTCCCACCACCGGTAGAACCATGGCAGAGAGCGGGGACAATAAAGGACTTCATGGGTCTGAACCCCAAGGAGTTCATGGGGACCGAGGGCATCGTAGTAGCAGATGACTGGCTAGACTGGTAGAGAGGAAGCTCCTTGGAGCTAGGTTACCGGGTGACCTTCAGGTCGAGGCAGCGGGATTATAGACTTGGCAGGAGTTTAGTTCAGGAATGAGCCGCTATTCGCGAGAGGGAAGGCCACTTGGGACCAGTTTAAGATCCAGTTCAAGAAGAAATTCTTTTCGACCACCGCTAGGGTAGCCATGGGGCTACGATTCCAGAACATCCAGCAGGGGAACCGTTCTGTTGACAAGTATGCAGCAGAGTTTAGTCGATTGAGCCGTTTCGCTCCTAGTCTGGTTGCAGACCCACAGGAGATGACGCGTTGGTTTTACCATGGTCTAGTTCCAGACATCGGCATTCTCATAGTAGCGAACGGTACGACTGACTACTACCAGAGCCTAGAGTTGGCCCGGAGCATAGAGGAGCGTCTTCAGTCTTGCAAGAGGCCGACTCCCGTACACCACGAGGGACCTTCCAAGCGTCAGGCTTTCCAGCCGAGAGCACCGGGGCCGCACTAGCAGACTTACCGTCCTCCCACACCACATCACCCAACCCCGCCAGTTAGAGCCCCAGGACCCCGACAGCAGAAGGGAGGTGTGTGTTCATTCTGTAGAAGGTCAGGCCATGACGCTTCCATATGTAGGAAGAAATTAGGGCAGTGTTTAGCTTGTGGGTCTATCACCCATCAGCTTCGGGACTGCTCAGTAGCAAGGGTACCAGGTGTCGGACCACCATCTAGAGGACCGCCGCTTCTGACTCAGCAGCAGAGGTTTTGGCAACATCTGCAGCAGCAAAAGGGGCCCCAAGGGAAGGCTTATAGCCTAGCTCTTGAGGCAGAGCCGGAGCAAGTTTCGGAGCCAGATTATTTGGCTGATGTTATCACAGGTCATATTTATTTGCATACTTTTCTAGCTCTATGCTTGTTTGATTTTGGAGCATCACAAAGCTTCCTGTCGTTAGAGTTTTGCATAAACACCACTTAGCAGCTACACCTACCGTGGAGATGAGTAGAGTAATGACGGGAGGCGAACCAGTACCCATTAGAGCTATCTATAGATGCTCTATTACTATAGCTGGGAGAGAGTTTTGGGGACGATTCTTTATGATGCCACTCCCCGGGTATGATATCATATCAGGGAAGGACTGGCTTAGCTATGCTCACACAGCTATAGAATGTCATGAGGATAGTATTCGGTTCAGTCCTCCAGGCACGACACCATCAGTGTCAGGAGGACAGAACCGGAGATCAGCCTAGAGCCGAACTGTTGTGCGACAGTTGGGGAGTTAGCACCGCCACACCCTATCATTAGGGAGTTTATGGATGTATTCCCAGAGGATCTTCCAGAACTTTTGCCTGACAGAGATGTGGAGTTCACTATAGATTTAGTACCAGGTTCATCACCAGTATCCTGGGCTTGCTATAGAGTGAACCCCAAGGAGGCCGTAGAGATGAAGGAGCAGATTGATGACCTGTTGAAAAAGGGTTTCATTCGATCTAGTGCTTCTCCATGGGAAGCGCCAGTACTCTTTGTACCGAAGAAGGATGGTACAGTCCGGTTATGTATTGACTACCGAGCGTTGAATACCATCACCATTAAGAACAAATATCCTCTGTCCAGGATAGATGATTTGTTCGACCAGTTGAGTGGGGTGAAGGTATTTTTCAGGATAGATTTGAGATCCGGTTACCACCAGGTGAAAGTCAGGGCTGCAGACATCCAGAAGACGACGTTCAACACGAAGTACGGGCAGTACGAGTTTTTGGTGATGCCATTTGGTCTCACAAATGCACCAGCTATCTTTATGAACTTGATGAATAAGACATTTCACCAGTATCTGGATAAGTTCGTCATAGTATTTATTGATGACATCCTGATATACTCAAAGACGCCGGAGGAGCACGCAGAGAACTTACGGACAATTTTAGGAATTCTGAGGCAGGAGAGGTTGTATGCCAAATTGTCGAAGTGCGAGTTCTTTTTGGACCGAGTAAAGTTTTTCGATCATGTAGTTAGCGGAGAGGGGATCTCAGTGGATCCCAGGAAGATTGCTGCCGTTGAGACGTGGAAGGCTCCGACGTCAGTTTCAGAGATCAGGAGCTTCTTGGGTTTAGTAGGCTATTATAAAAAGTTCATCCAGGAACCCGGTTCGTCCTGGGGGAAACCAATGCTGAAGTAGTAGCAGTGCTGAAGTAGTAGCACGGTATACAGGACTTGCAGTGGGGCTAGCTACCTGCACTGGCAAGGGCGCTGTATACCTGTAAGTCGGTCCAAGATGGCGTGTCGCCAGTGACCTTCATATAGATAGGTCCGGTGCTAATGACGTCTTATGCAGGCAGAGTAAGTTATTACTCAAATACAGGGAAGGATGTTGGCTGTTGATAAGAATCACCTGAACGGTGATATTTATATTGAATCATGATATTGTTCCTAACAATGTCTTGTGTAGGCAGAGTAAGTATTATAAATGTACAGGGATGGCTACACGACCGTAGGTAAGAATCACCAAAGGGTGATAACAGTATACTTTAAATTATGTTGGCTATGAGATTTACATGCTTTACTTCTTGTCGGTTATAACATGAAATTGACCCTAAGGCAACGAGAAAGACCACTGTTAATAATGTTCTGTAACATGATTACTTAGTGTTGTCTTCTTAGGTGAGTTGGGCCAGCACCGCTCGCCAGTACATTGATGATGTACTGACCCACGTTGTAGGCAATATTACAGGTATTTGCTTGGGAGAAATCCTGTGAATCAGTGCTTGGCATCGATGAATCGGATGGGTGTACAGAAGCTCTTCTTTCAAGACGATGTCTTCTGCTATACGGGACATAATGTATGGAACAGTATAATTCAGTTGTACCAGTAAAATTGTAGCCAAATTGGCAAGTTTATTGTAAAGAAGTCGGTATATTCAGTTGTAGCCCAAAGGACAAGTGTATACATTCAGTTGGCTATTCAAGAGTCTTGTAATCAGTTGTAAACTCTGTATTCCGCTGCAAGTCTTGTAATCCATTATGATTATCAATAAAAAGATATATTTCTTCATATCTTGTGTGACTTCAAATCATCTGCTTGGTTTTGCTGTGTTATCAATGTTTTTATGAGAATTACCAGGAACTGTAATGGTTTTGCCTTGTACAAGTGCAATCTAGACTTGTACAGCATCACGCCCAGTGGCTAGTTTTCGATCCTCCAGGATCGAGGCGTGACAATGGAAGAGCCATCTGCATTTGGTAGAGTTTTCATACAACAACAGCTACCAAGCCAGCATCGGTATGTCTCCTTTTGAGGCACTATATGGACGACGATGCCGTACACCGCTCTTTTGGGATGATGTTGGGGACAGATTTATGCTTGGGCCAGAGATGATCACGAATACAGCAGAGAAGGTCGGGATGATCAGAGACAGGCTCAGAGTCGCTCAGGACAGGCAGAAACACTGGGCCGATGCTAGTCGCAGACATATGGAGTTTGCCGACGGAGATATGGTGTTGGTGAAGATATCACCTACTAGAGGGACGATCCGGTTTGGACGAGGCGGCAAGTTGAGCCCCAGATACATTGGACCGTTCGAGATACTTGGCAGGATCGGAGAGGTAGCTTACAGGGTTGCACTTCCACCCAACCTAGCAGGAGTCCACGATGTCTTTCATGTGTCTCAGCTGAGGAGATACGTTCCAGACCCCAGCCATGTGCTAGATCATTCAGAGTTGGAGATCGGACCGAGTTTTGCAGTTACTGAACAGCCAATGGAGATATTGGACAGGAGGGAGAAGAGGCTGAGGAACAAAGTTATACCCTTAGTACGAGTAGCTTGGAGCCGTCACTCTCCGGGAGAATCTACTTGGGAGAGGGAGTCGGACATGAGGGAGAAATATCCTTACTTGTTCGACCCAATAGCCGTGAGGGAATCACCCGTTCCCGCTTGATACCTTAGAGGTTAGTCTTAATAGTAGCCTTAATCATTGTTTGAATTGCTCGCTATATTAAATGTTTGTAGGGTCTTCTATCCTTGTAAATTTCGAGAACAAAATTTTTCAAGGAGGAAAGATTTGTAAGCCCCTAGATTTTAAAATATTATTTTTATAATTTTAAATAGTATTTATATCCTTAAAATAAATTATTATAATTATTAGGAATTTTTAGAATTTTTAAATAATTATTAAATAATTTTTAGAGCCAAAAATATCAATTTGCAATTTATTAAAATGTTTTAAAAGCTTTTTAGCAATTATTTTAATTGTTTTTAAGCCATTGTGTAATATTCGAATTGTCTGTGCAAATTATATTTGCACAGAGCATAGCGGGGGGGGGGGGTAATATGAAAATTAGATTTTGCATATAACTAAGGCGGTGGGCTTAGTTGTAATTGTCGAATCTATGGAGGTGGTTTCTGCAAATGGCCACCCCGATCACCACCTTTGGCAGTCGTCATCTCCGACGATTAACGTCGAAACCCTAACCCTAAACCTTAAATTCCCGTAACCCTAGCCCTAATTCGATCGACTCCCCGACCCTATAAAACAACCCCGACCCCAAACCCTAACTCTAGACTATTTTCCGACCACCCAGCGCCGGCCAACCGCCTTTCTTCTCCGACAAAGCTCGTCGGAGTTCGCCCTTTGCCAGCACCACCGCTACAGCCACCGCCGTCGTGATCCACCACCACCACCTTGTTCGCCTCAACGAGACAAACCCAACGCCACCCTTCGCCACCGACTCTGACGCCTACATCCGCCGCTAGCACCCCCGAAAGCCACTGCTCGACGGACACGTACGTGTCACTCTCTCTGTGTGTCGTATCGTGTCTCGTGTACACGTGTGTGGACTCGTCCAGTGTCGACGAACCCAGTAGAGTGCTTGGACACGCGATACTCGTGTCGTGCGTGTCGTGTACACTTTGGACACTGGACTCGTGTGTCTTCGTGTCCCTAACTGTCAGTACACGAAGACACAGAACCATAGGCTAATGGGTTTGGATATCGGGTTTGGGTTATTTTCCAACCCGTTATTCTATTTCATAATAAAACTAACTCAAACCTAACCCAACCAGCAAGCTCGAGCTGGCCCCCTGGTCAGCCGAGTGGCGCTCAAACCCACCCCTGTCCCAGCGGGCCGAGTTTGAGCCCCCCTTTTGTTTCTTTTTTGTTTTGTTTTTATTTTATTTGTTTTATTATATATATATGTATTTTTTATATATATAGTATATATGTATATGTATTTATATATATATATATATATATATATATATATATATATAATATATATATATATATATATATATATATATATATATCTATATATATATATATTATATATATATATATATATATATATATATATATATATATATATATATATATAATATATATATATATATATATATATATATTATATATATATATATATATATATATAATATATATATATATATATATATATATATATATATATATATATATATATATATATATATATTATATATATATATATATATATGTATATATATATATATATATATATATATATATATATATATATATATATATATATATATATATATATATATATATATATATATATAATATATTATATATATATATATATAATTAATATATATATATATATATAATAATATATATATATATATAAAAAATATATATATATATATATATATATATATATATATATATATATATATATATATATATATATATTTATATTTAGTATTATATATATATATATATATATATATATATATATATATATATATATTTATATTTATTATATATATATTCATTATATTTATTTATTTATTTTTTAATATTCATTATATATATATGTATAATATCTATATATTTATGTATATATATATATATATATATATATATATATATATATATATAAATGTATTTGTTGTATATGTATATATATTTCAAATTCAATTTTGTGCAAAATATTGTTATGTATAAATTCACAAGTTATTTTATTAATAATTTTATGACTTGTATATTTTACCACTTTAAAATATATTATTAAAATACTTTAATATTTATATTTGAATTAATGTATTTTATTAATCATGGCCATTTGATGTCCAAACCTAGCATGGGTTTTTGGGCCCAATGTGTCTAATACATTCAGAGTAAGTACAAGTCATATTGGACTTGATTCATGGCTTTGGGTCCCGTATCTGGACTTCGGTTCAATTTCGTATACGTGGACAAAATACTAAATAATTAATTATTTATTTGTCAAGATTTGTAACTTGCTGTTTTTGAATTTTTATATATATTTTAAATGCTGTAAAAATCTGGAAAAAAATTGTATTTAAATACTATGTTAATTTAGATAATTTAATATAATTCTTCTAGAATTATTAAGTACTTTTGGCATTTTATAAAAATAGGAAAACAGAACTCATTTTTAGGATACATATGTTTGCTGATTTTTAATAAATATCTATGAGGGTTTATAAATTCCAGAAAAATTAGTATAAATTTCTATAATTAACAAGGATCATCTTGGTACTTTATTTTATGTATAATTGAGCATTTTGTCTATCTCAAAAATTGTTGGAATACAGTGTACAGTCTGATTTATTTATTGAGTAGTTACGACTTACAAAGTTTTGTGTTGATTTGAGTTATTGTAGTATTAGACCTCACCCTACACTAGTGTAAAGGCCCTAGAAATTTAGTTTGGGTATTGTGTCACCCCACATTGTACTACCAAAATACAGTAAATTAGCGACGGAACATTAGCGACGGATATTGTCCATCGGCGATAGCGACGGCTTTGTGGCAACTAGCCGACGGAGTACCGACGACAAGTCGTTACATTTTTTATTTTATTTTTAAGGAGAGAAAAGGTCGCTCATCCGTCGCTAGGGCGTCGGAGATATAGCGACGAATATTTAGCCGTCGCTATGCAGTCGATTATTTGGCGGGAATTGTGGGGAGAATTGGCGGGACAGTTCTTCGACTACGTAGCGACGGATATTCCGTCGGCAAGCATCAAAAAGAGCGACTAACGGTCGACGGATAAAAATTTGTCGCTAGTCCGTCGCTAAATATACGTTCCAGACTTAAATTGAAACGACGGAGGGAACTTTTCATATTCCCCTCAAATTCATCCTCTCTCCTCTCTCTCTCTCTCCCGTGGCTTCGGTGATCGGCGTCGGCGTCCTCTCCTCTCTCTCTCCCGAAGGTAATCCCCTCTCTCTCTCTCGATCTCTCTCTCTCTCTCTCTCTCTCTTTCGCGATGTCGTAGGGGCAGCGGGAGCGGCGGGCTTGGGGCGGGGGCGTCGGGGGCTGGGCGGCGGGGGGCGGCGGTGGACGGGAGGTTGTGGGTGGCGGGGCTGCGGGGGGCGTAGGTCTTGGGGCGGGGGCGTCGGGGGCTGGGCGACGGGCTTGGGGCGGGGGCGTCGAGGGCTGGGCGGCGGGCTTGGGGCGACGGGCTTTGGTCGGGGGCTGGGCGGCGGGCTTGGGGCGGGGGCGTCGGGGGCTGGGCGGCGGGCTTTGGTCGGTGGCGGCGGGGGGCTTTGCTTCTCAAATTCATCTGAGTTTATATATTGGCTAAATAATGTGTTATCCATATTGGGTGTTATCCATTAGTTTGGTGGTATTTGGATTAGTAAATGTGAATATGAAGTTTGGGTTCATGGTGTATATGTTCACTGTGTCAAGGACAGTACGAGTTCTTCATCTGCCTTCTTTGTTAAGAATCTCCTCGGGACATTCGCTTCGCCAAAGTCACTGAATAAGTGAAGTTTTTCCTGAAAAACCGACCCTTAGAGTGTATCAGTTGTGTGCTTCTATATAGATGTATATATCTATACATCTAACTTTGATATACATTTGTGTATGTGTGCTTTAGAGAGTGAGGAATGAAGGCAGACCTACCATGCCTATTAGCATGCAGGATGGCTTGGGGTGTAATGTGTGAGTGTAGGCATGGTAGGAAATATAGGTAATGCTAGTGTAACTAGACTAAGGTAGTGCTTGCTAGATAGTAAGGACACTCTAGTTTCCTAACCAAGTTAATTTTAGCCTAGATATTTAGGATATAGCTCCCATATCCTAGAAGTGGACTCTTGTAATTTAGAAATAAATAGATTGACTCAGTTTGATTAATTGACCTATAATGACTCTAAAACTTGATTTGCTGCTGCAAGCATACAACACCACAAAAATATTTACTGACTCGTCAAGTTGAACCGTATATAACATGCTCGACGCTTTAGAGGAATCATTTCGACTTAGTGGACTATCGAAGAATCGGTATCGGACTATCGGTATCGGTATCGATATCGAACTATCGGACTATCGGCATCGGTATCGAACTATCAGTATCGCTAGCGGACTATCAGACTATCGGACTATCGGTATCGGTATCGAACTATCGGTATCGCACTATCGGTATCGGTATCGCACTATCGGTATCGGACTATCAGTATCGGTATCGCACTATCGGTATCGGTATCGGTATCGAACTATCGGTATCGGTATCGAATTATTAGTAACAACTGTACTTAAATTTTTCTCTTCTCGAGCTAGAATACCAGCGGATCCACCAGTTACATGATTATATACTAATTCTGTTTAGTTTGTCTTACTATAAAGATTTCCACATCCAATATGTGATGGATCGTTATTTCGTTGATCGTACATGGATGTACAAACGACAACACGAGAGCAGAATAGGTATGAGTGACGATTTTCAGGCAGGCGTGGAAGTGTTTCTTAAGTATGCCATGAGCAAAGCTCAGTTTATGGACGGTAACAAAATCAAGTGTCCATGTCGTAATTGTTGCAATAGACGTTACGAAGAAGTGGTGAGTGTAAGAGATCATTTGATCCGTAAGAGTTTCGTACGTGATTACGGCCTGTGGTCATCGCAAGATGAACTATATACGGAAAGACAAGTTGCGAATGCTGCTACTTATGCTTTTGATGATAATGCTGCAACGAATTTTGTCGTCGATGACGACAAATGCTCTGTTGATTATGGAGACGTGCAGAACCTTGTACGAGATATGGTGTATGACGCAGTAGGGCCTAATTTTGATCCAGAGGATCCTAATCCCGAGACGAAGGAGTTCTATGATATGTTTCAAGATGCTAAAACTTCTTTATATCCTGGTTGTGAGCCATATTTCGTACTGTCAGTGACGATGCGGTTGTTGAACATAAAGTCCGATTTTAACTTGCCACAAACTTGCTATGATCGAATTACACAACTAATGAAGGAGGTGTTACCGAAGGAATCAAAAGAGCTTCCAAAAAACTTCTACAAGTCGAAGATAATGGTCCGACAACTGGGACTGGGGTACGATAAGATAGATTGTTGTCGCAACGGATGCATGTTGTACTACAAGGAGAACGAGGATATAGAAAGTTGCAGCTTCTATAATACGGATCGTTACAAGCCAGTCAGGGGAAAAGGAAAGTCAACTAGAAAACGACGTCCTTACAAGTATATGCATTACTTGTCGATCACGAAGCGCTTGCAGAGGATGTATATATCTCAGAATACAGCAGAACACATGACGTGGCACAACGAAGAACGCACAAAGGACGATGGAGAATTGCCACATCCTTCGGATGGAGAGGCGTGGAAATATTTTGATTTTTGCCATCCAGATTTTGCTGCAGAGCCTAAAAATGTACGCATGGAGCTATGTTCTGATGGATTCGCCCCTTTCGGGCAGTCAGGATCTCAATACTCCTGCTGGCCGGTCATTCTGATCCCTTACAATCTGCCACCATGGATGTGTATAAAGACTCCTTATATGTTTTTGACAGCTATCATACCGGGTCCAAAAATTCGACGAAGAATATCGATATATATTTACAGCCGTTGGTGGATGAGCTGAAACAGCTATAGGAGATCGACGTCACGACCTGTGATATTTCCAGGAAACAGAACTTTCAGATGAGAGCTTCACTGATGTGGACAATTAATAATTTTTCTGCATACGGTATGCTGTCGGGATGGAGTACTCACGGCACCATGTCTTGTCCGATATGCATGCAAAATAGTAAGGCGTTCCGTCTTAAGCATGGAGGAAAAACTTCTTTCTTTGATTGTTATCGTCAATTTCTGCCTGCGAGTCATCCTTGGAGAAAGAACAAGAACGCGTTCAGAGCTGGAAAATAAGAATTTTCTCATTCGCCTGCCAGATTGTCGGGATACGATATTTGGGAAGATGTAAAGGACTTGTCCACTGTAATGGAAGATCCATCGAACAATCGTGTCGTTGGGTTCGGACAAACCCATAACTGGACCAAACAGAGTATCTTCTGGGACTTGCCTTATTGGAAAGATAATCTTATAAGGCATAATCTTGATGTTATGCATATCGAAAAGAATGTGTTCGATAATGTCTTCAATACCGTCATGGATATTAAAGGAAAGACGAAGGACAATCCAAAAGCAAGACAAGACATTGCCGAGATATACAAGCGTCCTTATCTGAACTTAATACAAAGGGGAGCTGGTGGACAAATAACTAAGCCGATAGCACAATACACATTAAGCAAGGAAGATAGATTAATAATCTGCAAGTAGGTATCTACTTTAAGATTTTCCGACGGTTATGTGTCAAATTTGTCTAGATACGTTGATCTCAATGAACGCAAGCTAACGGGAATGAAGAGTCATGACTGCCACGTGTTTATAGAAAGATTACTGCCCATTGCTTTGAAAGAGTTGTTGCCTTCTGCTGTATGGGTTCCGTTGGCCGAACTATCAATATTCTTTAGGGATATTTGTTCAACTAAGTTGACTGTGCAACACATGGTTGAACTTGAGGAGAAGATTATCTTAACAATTTATAAGTTGGAGAAAATATTTCCTCATGGCTTCTTCGACAGCATGGAGCATCTACCGATTCATCTAGCACACGAAGTCCGTGTCGGTGCATATGTTCATTATCGATGGATATACCCATTTGAAAGGTACATAAAAATCGATATAATTTAAGTTGAATTTCAGTGGGTTTTAAAATTCTTTCTTAATTCTTAATATAATTTGTCTCTCTAGATACCTATACAATCTAAAGAAGAAAGTTGGCAACAAGGCTCATATAGAGGCTTCGATATGCGAAGCATATCTTATCGAAGAGGTGTCAAACTTCTGCTCCATTTATTTCGATACTCATGTTAAGATAAATCGAAATAGACCTCAAAGGAATGACGAGGACGTTGAGGATAAAGGAATATTCAATGTAAGGGACAAGCCTGTTGGGGCTAGTAAAAAATGATGGTTGACTGACGACGAGTATGATGCCGCTCACCGATATGTCTTGTTAAACTGTGACATACAAGAAGTGAGAGATTTGGAGAAGTAAGTCAGTACACTTGTACTCGTTATAATCTCGAATTTGATGAAGTAAGTGACTACACTTATATATTCTTATTTTCTCTAATAGTGTATTTAGAGATGAAATCAAAATGAGGACACCCGATATTACCGATGAGGGACTTCAAAGAGAGGTTGATTGTACATTTCCGTCATGGTTTCGCAAATACCTAAGTAACTGAGATTATAATTGAGGTTAATTTTATATATTCTTATAAAATACGTAAGTAACTGAGATTAGAAATATATAATCTAAAACATTTAAATTATAAATATTTATTTACAGGTTTTATTGCCTGAAACAACACTCATTAATGAGAGTGTTCGTTATCTAGCATTGGGACCGAAGAGGCAAACAAAGTCTTGGCCAGGCTATGTCGTTAATGGCTTCAGGTTTAAGGCAACTCAGAATGCTATAAATGTCAAATTTATCAATGACGGCATCAGTACCAAGGATTCCGGTGTTTGCATAAGAGGCACCATGACGACGAACCGGACTTTGACTATTATGGAGTTCTTCGGGATATTGGAGATTTACAATATACTGGCCCATATGATATGCATATTGTAATGTTCAAATGTGAGTGGTTCGATACGACACCAAATATCGGTTGGAGAATCGATAAATAATTTGGATTTGTCGATATAAATCATCGCAGGAGGTATAGAGGGTCCGATACATTTGCGATAGCAAATCAGGCTGTTCAAGTCTACTATACAAGCTACCCAAGGTGTCGTAGAGATCGATTTGACTGGTGGGCAGTATGTAAGATTAAATTTAGAAATACATTCAACGTTGGAGACCCAGCATACCAAGAGGACCAGATCGAAAAGTCCCAATACTTGGGGCAACACTCGGATACAATGGATGTTAAAGATATTGTTGAGAAAAATAGAAGGGAGGAAGAGATTGATACACGAGACTTAGCTGTCAACCAGGGGAGAAAGAGGCGTCTTGTCCCAAATATTGAGGCAGAAGAAGAAGAAGAAGAAGAAGAAGAAGAAGAAGAAGAAGAAGAAGAGGAAGAACAAGACGAATTTGATGGGGATGAGGATATAGATGAATCGACGATGAAGATAAGGATGAGGATGAGAATGAGGATGAGGAGGAGGATGATGATGAAGACGAGGCCGAGGATGAGAACGAAGACGATGATTAGGTTAAATATTGTTTTATATTAAAAACACTTCCAATTACGTAAATTAATGTTTTTTCGTTCGATTATTTACTTATTGCAGATGGCACTCCTAGTCTTTTTCGTCACGGCGGTACTCGTCTCCCTACTGGTGGTATGTATATTTTAGTTTAGAATTTTATATTCATTTACACTTTTATATTGTTAATTATGTTTATGTGTTCTATTTACAGGTCATGATGGCTGGCCGTGGTCGTGATGCTGGTAGTGGTCGTGGTGTTGGTGCTGGCGGTGGTGGTGGTCGTGGTCGTATTCAATCTTCCCAGGATGTGACCCCATCCAGCGAGCACGCCCCGGAGAGTACCCCGGGCACATACGCATCCCGCCGTCGATCGACTACTTCATCGAGGCATGAGTCTGGATCTGCTAGTGGACCCACCAGCGGATCCACCAGTGGATCTTCCAGTTACTGCATAGTGGGCCCCGGAGTACCCCCATACTCAATTCCATCCGGTTACTGGAGACTACATGCGCAGACCCGCGGATCCTCCGACGGCACCAGAGAGGCCGAGAGGCG
The DNA here is from genome assembly GCA_029216955.1 of Iris pallida. Taxonomy (NCBI): domain Eukaryota; kingdom Viridiplantae; phylum Streptophyta; class Magnoliopsida; order Asparagales; family Iridaceae; genus Iris; species Iris pallida. The sequence goes on from JANAVB010008796.1 coordinate 2,045,308, forward strand.
AGTTCCGACGAGTGCTATGGCCCGCGGGGACTTCGTAAGTAAATTTAAGATAATTTATTAAAAAAAATTCATTTATTCAAGTTAATAGTCCAGTCGTTTCTTCTTTGTAGGTTTTTTCGTTTAATGTTGCCAGGGCTCTTGGAGAAATTATCAGGGCTAACTTCCATGGTGCCTACCTCAACTTTTCGTCGGTGCCCCCAAACTTGAAGTACGTCTGGCTAGACGAGTTGAGGGTATATATCTATATCTTCTGGTTAATTATTAGTTGCTCTTTAATCAACTATTTTTTAAATTACGTAATAATTGAATTTGTATGTTAGACGACGTACTGGTGGCCCCCCCATCGCGAGGACGTGATCCGTAGGACCTACAGAAGTGCTGCCTCGAAGAAGATACGGAATATGATTTATGACCTGAAAATGGGGCATACGAGGCCGAATTGGATCCGGCAGGAGTATTATGAGGACCTCTTAGATATGATGAATACTCCTGCTTACAAGGAGAAATCAGAGAAGGCGAAGGCGAACCGACAGGTCGCAGGGCTTCATACTGGTGGATCAAGGCCCCACGCAGCGACGCTTGCAGATCTGGTGAGATACCGTAAATTCATTTCACTATCGAATTTGGTATTAATAATATACGGAGTTAATTAAGTTCTACAGAAATTTCGTATACAGGCCCAACGGGCGGTGAAGGAGGAAAGGGCGCCAGAATCGGTCACCATGCACGACGTGTTCCAGCATACGCACAAAAGACGGAAGGACGGGAGCTTCGTCGACGAGAGGGCCAAGGAGACTGATGTAAGTACTTATGTTTATGAGATTTACGTTAGAATTAAAAGTATTCGGACTATAACTTAGGTAAACTTAGGATTCACACTTAACTTAGTGAAACATAGGATTTAGATTACAACTTAGGTAAATCTTATAATATAAACACATTCATTTGATAGGCTGCGTATCGTGAGGCCCTTAGTTGGGCTCAGTTAACTGACACCGAGGATGTCCGTGAAACGACGCCCGCCCGGACGCCCTCTTCTTTGGCCGCTCGCAACAACTTGTCCGTAGATACCGTCGACGGCTTTAAGAAAGGGCTCCTGTACGGAGTCGGCTCCCTAGGGCTGTTGCACATGGTGACTCAGAGATTTCCACCGACACCGCCTCCTCCCGCGGCCCCGGCAGACGATGATGTTAGGTCGCAGCTTACGCAGCTGCACGAGGCGGTGTCGTCCTTGCGGAAGCAAATTGCCTTGCACTTTCTACCTCCGTTTGCTGCTGCCGATCCGTCTGCTGCTGGTGTCGGTCCGTCTTCTGCTGGTGCTGGTGTCGGTCCTTCTTCCGTGGATCATCTTTCTTTCAACCCTGCTGCCCCTCTGGTACCGACTCCGACTGTGACGGCACTCCTTGATCTTATGTCGCCAGAGCAGCTACGCCGACTTCCGAGCAGTGTCTACGACGACTTGCCGCCGTACCTACTGGAGCAGTATATTCGTTGGTCGCAGCAGGGATTACCACCACCGGGCAATCGAACTCCTCCTTCTCCTTAAAGTATTGTAATTAAGAAAATTTGGAATATTTGTGAGAATGTTGGAATATTTGTAGGAATTTTAGAATATTTGTGATAATTTTATATTAGTGTGCATTATATATTTCGTCTATGTGATTGTTGGATAATTGGTGTGTATTTTTCTGAATGTTTGGTCTATGTGATTGTTTGGTTTATGCATATTTGTGTGAACAGGGAAAGCTCTGCATTTTTTTCAAAAAAATCTCAGTTAGCGACGGACTAGTGACCGCGTAGCGACGGATATTTCTAGTTTCCGACTACCTTTCGACGGAATATCCGTCGCTACCTGGATATTTGAAAGTATTTCTAGTTAGCGACGGGTGATCGACGGGTTCGCGTCGGATAATCCGTCGCCAAGGTCCTGGAAATACATAGTACAACGGAATAGCGGCGGCACATCCGTCGCCAGGGTTCTGGAAATGCATCACATTTTCAGAACCATGGAGACGGATTATCCGTCACTAGTCCGTCGCTTCGTCGACGGATGAGCGACGCAATGGCGACGACTTATCCATCGCCATGGTTCTGGAAATGCCAAGCATTTCCAGAACATAGTCGACGGATAAGCCGTCAGTATTCCGTCGCCTTTGTTAGCGATGGCGGTCGACTGAATAGCGACGGAACGATACACTCTGATACGCTATTACGACGATTTACCGACGGACCATTACGTCGCTAGTTTCTACACAGTTCAGTATTTAATACCTGAAATGGACGAAAGCCCGTCGGAATGTCGTCGCTAATACTTCGTATTGTGAAGTCGAAAAGCCGTCGCTATTCCTTCGCTGGACGACTACTTAGCGACGGATCATTATTAGCGACGAGCTGATTGCCGACGGATTATTTTGGCCAAGATCCGTCAGTGATCTGTCGCTAATACAAATTCCCGACGGATGGGCGACGGATGTGGCCGTCGCTTGTGAGACCCGTCTCACTGTATCGGTATTTTATACGGATACGTGTTTATTTGAGCCGTATTTCGTATTTATCGATTTGCGTAATATTTTAAAATTTTCTGTAGTATAGGATTTCATGGCTTGGTTTAACTTGGATTTGGTTTTATTTGGTTTGGTTCCACTTTGACTTGGTTTGGTTTGGTTTAGTTTGGTTTCTCATGAGATGAGGTGTATGGCTTAGATTTAGTGGAGAGGAATGAATGGTGGAGATCACTTGAGCTTGTTATATAAGCCACTTTTTCTCTCTCCCTCCTAATTCACCATCATTCATTTCTTTTCCACCAAAACCCTAGCCATTAGAGAGAGGCAAGTACACCTTGCCGAATGTTGGACGATTTCTATTTTGTTTGTTGCATTCTCTTTATTGTCACATTCTAAGCATGTTTAGAACTTGGAGTTTTCTATTTTGATGGCTAGATTGTCGTAGATCTAACTTGAAGCAATTTCAGTTTTCATGGGTTTTGATCTATTAAACTGTGTTATTTTCAAGTTTTGATGGTTTCATGTTGTAGAGTAGCTCGTTCTACCCCATTTTGACCTATGGAAGTCCGGATTTGGACTCCGGATGGAGGTTTTATGCATCCTGGCAGCCATGGCTTCTTAGTGTACTTCTTCTCGGAAATTTGGAAAAGAAGCACAGTTCAGCCGCATAGGGCTTCAATTGAACTCAGCCGCATAGACTGGTTATCCCCGAACCGCATAAGGAGTTCTGTCCCAGCCGCATGGAACTACTCGTTCTGAGCCGCATAAGGCAGACTCGTTCCCAACCGCATGAGGACTAGTCTCTCCCAGCCGCATATGACCCATCTCCCGCTGGCCGCATATGCACCACATTCCTGAGCCGTATGAACCCGTATCATCTCGGGCCGCATGTACCCCGACCCGTCTTGAGCCGCATAACCCTGATTGACCCAGCCGCATGAGGCTCGTTCTCTGAGCCGCATGAGACCCGTCTCCCTGAGCCGCATGAGATGTGCTGTCTCAGTCGCATAAGCCCGATTCCCTCTTCAGCCGCATAAGGCTAGGACTCCCTGAACCGCATAGGACCCTGCTCATTCCCTGAGCCGCATGGACTCGAATTTCCTGAGCCGCATGAACCCCATAAATTCAGCCGCATGCATCTGATTAATCCTGCCGTATGAGCCAGCCTTGCCCGAGCCGCATGGCTCTGTCATGTCCTGTATTTTATATTTTGTTTATTTTAGTTCCAAGTCTTGTGGCTCTTTTTGTAACTTGAGTTCCTACGGAGTACACATTTATCCCTATTGTACATTTTTATGCCCATTTTATATCCTTACGCCTTTTATCCTGAACTTGATAATCACGAATTAATTGGCATGATTGAAATGACAATTGTATATGGCAAGGAACTAGCATGACACGACAGTGACCCGAAGTGGTGCACTCCTGACAAGTAAACCCGACATGACATGATAGTGGCCCGCCATGGCGCACACCTGACAAAGTATACTTGGCATGATAAACTTGACATGATATTCTTTGTAGTGTTGTTGCGATGGCTAACACGACTTGTCAAGATTGAATAACTTGGACACCGTGGGTGATTGTTTTTGTACAAATGAACCCGTCTTGTCTTGCATCATGTCTAGGACATGAATCCCTGGTTTCCCACGGTCAGGGAATTCATACTGAATATGGCTAGAATTAATGACTAGATTGATCAAGTAGTTCATGGAGAGACTTTTCCAGTTACCTATTGCCCCTTTGATCCCGGCCTTATATATTTATATACATGGGATTTGTTGCTATCCGTCGAGATGAGCGCACTTCCAGCCCGCCGTCGAGCATGGTACCTTAGGACACATGTATCTTACTACAGTGTGTCTGCTATATCATGCTATATTTTTCTTTTCTTTGCTGGGGTCACTCAGGTAGTAACAAGCAGGTAACTGGACTTGGAAGAATCTCGTTGCATCTTGTTAGTAACTAGGCTTGTGATAACCCTAGTTAGTTAATGTAGAAAGCCGTAGGCAATGATTGGCCGTGATTGATTGGATGGAGTCCAGCCCAGTCTAAGTCTTGTCCAGATCCAGTTCCTAATTGTTTCAGTGTAACTCCACTTTCCAGTTTTCTTAAATAAAATTTAAAAATTGATTTTCTATACTTATTATTATTTGGGAAACATTTTGAATGAATTACATTTTTGACAATTTAACAATTAGAAGTTGTTGTAACAACTTTTATATTGTTTTTCTTATTTTAAAAACTGTTTTTAAATGAATTATGCAAATATGAAAAGGCAGAGGATTAATTTGTAAATTCCCTATTGAATTTTTGGTTGCGGGTAAATATGAAAAGGCAGGGGGGGTTTTTGCATATTGGCCAATTGCGGGGGGGGGGCTGATTTGCAAAATTCCATTTTTATTTCGTTATTATGAACCGTTCGGAGAGAGAGAGAGAGAGCAGTCATTATTCTCCACCGACTTCTCTCGAGCTCTCCACTCTTCTCGAGTTCTCCGCCGACCCTTCGAGAACTCCGCCGTTCTCGAGCGTTCTTCTCCGGCGATTTCGACGGCGACTCTGATGGCGATGACGACCTTGATGATGACGGCGACTCTGGTGGCGTAGATCTGAGGGAGCGCGGCGACTTCCATTCTGATGGCGACTTCGTCCCTGTTGAAGACGACGACCCCGATGATGATGGCGTTGGCGATGAAGACGATGGCTGGGTCTAGGCGAGCTTTCCTTGACGCCTAGGCGCTGCTCTGACCGAGTCTTCTTCCTTCTTCCTCGACGAGCTTTGGGCTTCGACTTCCAGAGGGTAAACCCTAACCCTAACCCTAATCTCTACTGTTGGTCAGATCTATGGCAGATCTATGGCCTAGACTCTGAGATCCTTTGATCGGTGACGAGATCTAGGGTTTAGCTGGGTTTGTGTGAGATCGATGATGTTCTCTTCCTTTCGAACAGTTCTAACTGTTCAGATCCGATGGATCTAGGGTTTCTGTGGTCCGATCTTGTAGATCGACCCTTGCATGTGGTTATTTTGGTTTGCATGTTAGATCTATGATGTTCTTTAGTGGATTCTTTGAGATCAAGTTGATCTGTGACTATTTCTGTGGTTGTGATGTTGTTTTCTGAGGAGTTTTTCTCCAGATCTGGTAGTGGTTCCAGATCTGTTGAGTGTGGGTTCGATGGTGTTTTCTGAGGAGGATCCAGTGGATCTGTTTCTTTTACTTGCATGCTGTCGGTTGGCCTAGACCTAACGAACCCAGTGGTGACTCTAGGGTTGCTCGGTTCGCTAGATCTGGGATGGGTTTGTTTTTGGGAAGTTTTCCTTATCCATTTTGTGTGGATTTTGGATAGATCTGATGTTCGGAATTCTTTCTTTCTGGAACTGAGATCTGGTGTCTAAACACTCTCGTGTCTGACACTGCATGCATGCCATAATTTTGGATATGATGTTGGTTCCATTTTACTGAACTGAGATCTCATGGTCAGACACTTTCGTGTCCGACACTGCATGCATATTTTATGGATTTTAATTGATGACTTCTTCTTCTCTTTTCTGTTATTTGTTGCTGGGGATCTTCTGCGTGTTGGACCTCTGTCCCGACTGGACTGTGGCTGTACCTACCTGTTCGTATCCGATGTTCGTGTCGGATACGAAGTGGCGTGGACTCGTGGCTAGAACTTTGTTGGACCTTGCTGTAGCCGTGTCCTCTTTCCCGTGTCCGACGTGCGTGTTGGACACCAAGGAGATGATGTGACTTGACCCTGACGTGACTGGCCTTGGACTGTGGGCCTGACCGGCGGTGGACTTTGGCAGTTTGTGGCTTTTAATTGGTTGGGCCGGTTGGTGTTTATTCAGTAGGCTTTCTGTATTTTCTTTGTGGGCTGAAGTATGGGCTGGGCCATACTGTATGTGTTGTAATATTATTTTATTAATTATAGCTGGATGACTGTAACTAATTGTGGGTGGGCTGGTTTGGCTGGGCCATGTTGGGCCGGGCTTATATGCTGTTGTAGTTGTTGGGCTGGTTAGAAGTTGGGTCTGAACTGATCCTTGGTTTTGGGTAAGTGGGCCGAGTGGCTGTGGGCTGGCCTGTGGACTTTGCCTTTGGGGCAGGACTGTCTGTAGTTAATTTTTGTAAAACCTTTTTCAAATAAAATATAAATGTTTTTCCCATTATTGTGAGTTGATGGAAACATCCTCTTAAACCAATTTTATAACTAAAAACAATTAGTTAACTTTTTTACTGCTGATTAGTTACTCTTTACTTAAATAACTTTTAAAACCAAGTTTATAAAACAAACCACTTTTATATATATAAAAAGTTGCAATGCTAACTCTATATATATAATGAGTTTTTGAATTATAAACTTATAGAAACTCTTAGTGTTAAACACGTAAAACCAAGGGTTGTGTTTAACATTTGATTTTCCCAAAAGAACAAATAGTTAGTAATTAAACTAGTGTAATGTAACTTGTGAACCTCCAAATAAGACTATCTTATTTGGGCAGAATCAAGATAAAGATTTAGTTATTAACCTAGAAGCAACTAGCATAGTTTATTAACCAACTTGTACATCACTATTGTTAACAGGAGAACATCCAGCTTTATTGTCTACATTTGATCACCCGGAGACAGGCAAGTACACTCTACGGTTTTGTGCTTTACATTATTTTCCCTGTACTTCCTTGAGTGACACAATTGCAACACGTCATGTTCTTTCTGGTACTCTTGTTCTCTTGTGCTTATTACTTGTATCTGGGGAGGGGAAATATACTATCTATGTGACCAATCCCAAGTATCAACTCAGGTGTGTTTTAGCTTAGACCCCGCATCGTGCACGCGGGTCCTAAGTCACCATTCATGTGCTTTCAGGTGCTTTCAGGTTCTTACCCTAGCCGGTCACATATTTAGTTATATTTCAAATGCATTACACATATGTTCAGGAGATTTCCTTGTACTTATTTCCTGTAGTTCCATGATATCATGTTCTTTCAGGTGCTTACATATCATGTTCTTTCATGTTCTTACATTCATGTTCTTTCATGTACTTTACCCTGTTCTTCATGTACCTATACACCTGTATTTTCCTGTACTTTTCATGTTCCCTTGTACTTTCATTTCATGATGTCTTGTTCATTACCTAGAATTGTACTTGCTCCGCTCCTGACTGGATATGTTATGATAGGTGAGATGGAGGCTTTATGTGACACATACTATGGACAGGGTACTGCTTTCCCCGAGCCAGCTGGAGCTGCTTGTGACATAGAGGCTGCAGAAGCCTAGTTATCTTCCATTTAGTTGTCTTTCCTGCTTTTGAGACTTTAGTCAGACTTTAGTTACATTTCTGGATGAATGTAATAATAAAATGCTTAGACATGTATTTGAATATTCTGGGATCGTTTATAGATATGCTGTGACATTACTTCTCATTTACTTAACTTGTTAGATTTTCCCTAGTTCTGGTACAGCTTACTTCGTCGTGTCTAACGACGGAGGCTGGGCGTGTCCGACTCGTGTCCGATTATTCGGGAGCGGGTCGTGACATGTTTTTAGTGGTGGCCCATGCAGGTCCATCCTAATGGTACCTAGGACTTAGCGTACTATTGGGGGACTTGATTACACTAGGGAAACTTGATCACAGCATAGGAAAATCGGGAAATAAGGGTATATCAGGTATATCAGGTGTATCAGGTATTTTAATATTCTATAAACACTTGTTGTATGTAGGTCTAGGTTATTTTAACAGTTTTTTGTTTTGCAGATAGTTCAAAAGCATGCAACACCAGAACTGTCAATTCACCTGCACTTGACGTTTCCGAACTTCCACTATGTTCTATCACTCTACTATCCCCATGGGTAGTACGTAGCTGACGGAGACGTCTGAAGAGTCCCTTGACAACCAGAGGAAGCATGCCACCCTTTCCAAGTCAGACTTGTGGATACACTCTCCGAGCCAGGAAGGACTTCTGATTTCCAGACGCTCAGACACTTGGACTTTTCCGACACCGAGCGCATATCTTGCACCAGAGAGCCGATCGAGAACCTGAAGCCGCCACTGAAGATCATCTCAGCATGTGAGGATCCGACTTCTATGAAGATTAGAGCCACCAGCCTGGAGATTCAGAATGTAGCGCAGACAATGGAATGAGACGGAAAGCTGAAGCACATGAGGGACATGAAGACTTATGACGAAGGCAATAACTAGCTTGGATCCGCAAAACATCGTAACACTCAGTCGGCGTTTCTTCGATCGCACCACCAGTCGCATCATCAGGTGCAGATCTCAGCAGCCAGCACGCCAGCAGTCATATATTCCTACCAGAGCCCTGCACTTCAGCCTCAGCGGGAGATCCAGATTCAGATCCAGCCGACGATCATCTACAATTACTGCCACCTCTCGGGATGCCACTATGAAGAGTGCCGCAAAAGATAGAGTCTATGCTTGTTCTACGGATCGACTGCCCACCAAATCATGGATTGCTGAAGAACGTTGATCACATTGCCCGAGAACAAGCGCGAGGAGCATCAGACTACAGCAAAGAGAACCACCTTTTCAGAATCAGCAACCACATGGAGTACTACCGCAGGGATCAACCTACGCCAGGACAATTGAAGGAGGTTAAAAAGATTTCCGTTCCGGAGGAATACTGAAGACAGACTAAAGACTGAAGATTTTTGCATGGTTGGAAAAACCATGTATCTTGATTAGCAGCCTAGTTTTTCTTAAATTTCTTTTAGCATCTAGACCATTTCTGGGAACTTCTTGTTTTCTATTTTGGAATCTTGGTTGGTATTCGAAACTTAACTCGAGATATTGTTTCCTATTCGTTGATTGGTACTCCTCCAATCCATTCTTCGTAACCTTGCTCTTTTCGAGATTCTAATCAGGAATTTTGTTTCCTATTCAGGACTAGTTACAATTTGTAAATTTTGTTTCTTTCCGAAGTTCAGTTTTCTATTTTGGGATAGTTGGAATTTGATTTTATTCAGTACTTGTTTCTATTCACCATTCAAGACATCGTTTGAAAACTTCGGTTTCGACCTGTTCCCTATGTGAGATTCGTTTCCTACGTGGCTTGTTTTTACTTGGAAATTATTCTGTTCACAACCTTGCTTCGATCTTGTTCCCTATTTGAAGTATCGTTTGTTTCATGGATATTGTTTTACTCACCCATTGATTCTTTTTTCCTATTCATAACTTGATTCCATTCGAAAATTTAAGATCATGTTTCCTATTTCGAGACTTTGTTTTGTTCGTAATTTTGTCTCCCATTCAAGATTTACCGGACTTTGAATTTCAGTTCCTACTCGCGACTCGTTGAGACTGTGTTCCCTATTCCAAATCTTGTCTCCTCATTGAGATTTTCTATTCGAGAATTTGTTCCTTATTCACGACTTTGTTGATACTTGATTTTCTATTTTCCATTGTGTACTTTATTGGAGATTTCGTTTTCTATTCAAGTCTTCATTGTTATTCGAGATTTTATTGAAACTCGTTTTCAGTACGGGATTTTATTTCTTATTTTTGAAACTTGTTTCCTATCTGATACTTGCTTCAGTTCGTCCTTCGAGACTCTGTTATCCCTTCGGGATAACGTCCCATATGTGGAATCTTGTTACAATTTCCGATATCAGTTGATATTCCGTCATAATTTGAAACTTTGTCCTGTCTGAATTTTAAATCTCCCTGGCTGCCCTTTTGTACTCACTGATTGGATCCCTTGTCATTTTTAGTACCTAATAAACTCATGTATTCTAACAGTCAGGTAATTTCACCATTTCCATGACTTGGACTATTGAAATTCATTTTGAATTCCTTGAAACTCTTTTGAAATTCCTAGGGATAAGTCGAGAGGCTATTCGATGACCTACTGTGGCATGACAGTTGCGCGCTGCAGCCATTAGCTGGATTATGGAGACTGAGGGTTCACTGCAGCCAGTAGCGCACTGGCGAGGCAGGAACTCTAAGTTGAAGTGATTTCAGACCCATAGGTTTTCGAGGATTGTCGAGACTTGTCATATTCTTCATATCTTGATCTCTTGGGTTGTTTCGTCAATGATTGTTGGAAAATGGATAAGGTTGATAGAGTATTTGGAGACATATTGTTATTTGAGTCACGGAGCCGGAAGTCCACTGCAGTCAGATACATACTGGCGGGGTAGGGATTCTAAGCAAAGTGATTTCAGATACCAATATGTTCTTGGATATTCTGGAGACTATAATCCCTTTTCATATGATTATTGGTTTTCGAGAATCACACATCCTTGCATGTTCACCCTGATTTGATACTGTATCTCCTGAGTATTTCGTACGTTCCTCAAATCAACCCTTGCTAATTACCTTTTAGTATTGTACCATTAGATCATTGATTTCCTCAAATTATACATTGCCAGATTTTGATGCCATACTTCGCTTGTGTCTTGTCTAAATTTTGATCTTAAATCATGTCTGTCTGACCATGATTTTCCTATCTTGTGCTAGCCCACTTGTGTTAAAACTATCAATTTTTGATCGTACTTAATAGTTGTGTCTTCATAATTTTTCTCCTCTGAATTGTAATTGAAATTCCTTCCACTTCGTGACTATTTGATCCTTGACCTTTGTCAAAGCGTGATATCCCAAACTTCTTATGTGTACTTGGACTCAAGGCTCAGAGCGTCATGGATCGACAGAAGCACTAGGCGGACAGCACCAGACGGCCGCTTGAGTTCGAGGTTGGAGACAGAGTGTTCTTGAAGATCTCACCGACCAGAGGCGTCATTCGGTTCGGCAGAGGCGGGAAGCTCAGTCCGAGATTCATTGGACCATTCGACGTGACAGCACGGATTGGCGAGGTGGCGTACCGACTAGCGCTTCCAGCTAGGTTAGAGGGAGTGCACGATGTTTTCCACGTGTCCCAGCTTCGACGCTACATTCCAGATCCGAGTCATGTGGTGGACTATTCAGAGCTGGAGGTGGGCCGAGATTGACTTACGAGGAGTAGCCAGTAGAAATCCTCGACCGGAGGGAGAAGCGACTGCGGAACCAGACCATTCCTCTTGACCGCGTCATGTGGAGACACCACTCTCCGGAGAGTCCACATGGGAGGGCGAGGACGAGATGCGGGAGAGAGATCCCACTTTGTTTGCCTAATTGTATTTTGATAATTGAAACCTTTAAATACAATAAATGGCTTGAGCTTGAATCTTCCTTGTGTTTTTGCCTTGATTGTTTTGTTGTCCTTCGAATTTCGAGGACGAAATTTTTTTGAGGGGGGGATAATTTGTAACTCCACTTTCCAGTTTTCTTAAATAAAATTTAAAAATTGATTTTCTATACTTATTATTATTTGGGAAACATTTTGAATGAATTACATTTTTGACAATTTAACAATTAGAAGTTGTTGTAACAACTTTTATATTGTTTTTCTTATTTTAAAAACTGTTTTTAAATGAATTATGCAAATATGAAAAGGCAGAGGATTAATTTGTAAATTCCCTATTGAATTTTTGGTTGCGGGTAAATATGAAAAGGCAGGGGGGGTTTTTGCATATTGGCCAATTGCGGGGGGGGGCTGATTTGCAAAATTCCATTTTTATTTCGTTATTATGAACCGTTCGGAGAGAGAGAGAGAGAGCAGTCATTATTCTCCACCGACTTCTCTCGAGCTCTCCACTCTTCTCGAGTTCTCCGCCGACCCTTCGAGAACTCCGCCGTTCTCGAGCGTTCTTCTCCGGCGATTTCGACGGCGACTCTGATGGCGATGACGACCTTGATGATGACGGCGACTCTGGTGGCGTAGATCTGAGGGAGCGCGGCGACTTCCATTCTGATGGCGACTTCGTCCCTGTTGAAGACGACGACCCCGATGATGATGGCGTTGGCGATGAAGACGATGGCTGGGTCTAGGCGAGCTTTCCTTGACGCCTAGGCGCTGCTCTGACCGAGTCTTCTTCCTTCTTCCTCGACGAGCTTTGGGCTTCGACTTCCAGAGGGTAAACCCTAACCCTAACCCTAATCTCTACTGTTGGTCAGATCTATGGCAGATCTATGGCCTAGACTCTGAGATCCTTTGATCGGTGACGAGATCTAGGGTTTAGCTGGGTTTGTGTGAGATCGATGATGTTCTCTTCCTTTCGAACAGTTCTAACTGTTCAGATCCGATGGATCTAGGGTTTCTGTGGTCCGATCTTGTAGATCGACCCTTGCATGTGGTTATTTTGGTTTGCATGTTAGATCTATGATGTTCTTTAGTGGATTCTTTGAGATCAAGTTGATCTGTGACTATTTCTGTGGTTGTGATGTTGTTTTCTGAGGAGTTTTTCTCCAGATCTGGTAGTGGTTCCAGATCTGTTGAGTGTGGGTTCGATGGTGTTTTCTGAGGAGGATCCAGTGGATCTGTTTCTTTTACTTGCATGCTGTCGGTTGGCCTAGACCTAACGAACCCAGTGGTGACTCTAGGGTTGCTCGGTTCGCTAGATCTGGGATGGGTTTGTTTTTGGGAAGTTTTCCTTATCCATTTTGTGTGGATTTTGGATAGATCTGATGTTCGGAATTCTTTCTTTCTGGAACTGAGATCTGGTGTCTAAACACTCTCGTGTCTGACACTGCATGCATGCCATAATTTTGGATATGATGTTGGTTCCATTTTACTGAACTGAGATCTCATGGTCAGACACTTTCGTGTCCGACACTGCATGCATATTTTATGGATTTTAATTGATGACTTCTTCTTCTCTTTTCTGTTATTTGTTGCTGGGGATCTTCTGCGTGTTGGACCTCTGTCCCGACTGGACTGTGGCTGTACCTACCTGTTCGTATCCGATGTTCGTGTCGGATACGAAGTGGCGTGGACTCGTGGCTAGAACTTTGTTGGACCTTGCTGTAGCCGTGTCCTCTTTCCCGTGTCCGACGTGCGTGTTGGACACCAAGGAGATGATGTGACTTGACCCTGACGTGACTGGCCTTGGACTGTGGGCCTGACCGGCGGTGGACTTTGGCAGTTTGTGGCTTTTAATTGGTTGGGCCGGTTGGTGTTTATTCAGTAGGCTTTCTGTATTTTCTTTGTGGGCTGAAGTATGGGCTGGGCCATACTGTATGTGTTGTAATATTATTTTATTAATTATAGCTGGATGACTGTAACTAATTGTGGGTGGGCTGGTTTGGCTGGGCCATGTTGGGCCGGGCTTATATGCTGTTGTAGTTGTTGGGCTGGTTAGAAGTTGGGTCTGAACTGATCCTTGGTTTTGGGTAAGTGGGCCGAGTGGCTGTGGGCTGGCCTGTGGACTTTGCCTTTGGGGCAGGACTGTCTGTAGTTAATTTTTGTAAAACCTTTTTCAAATAAAATATAAATGTTTTTCCCATTATTGTGAGTTGATGGAAACATCCTCTTAAACCAATTTTATAACTAAAAACAATTAGTTAACTTTTTTACTGCTGATTAGTTACTCTTTACTTAAATAACTTTTAAAACCAAGTTTATAAAACAAACCACTTTTATATATATAAAAAGTTGCAATGCTAACTCTATATATATAATGAGTTTTTGAATTATAAACTTATAGAAACTCTTAGTGTTAAACACGTAAAACCAAGGGTTGTGTTTAACATTTGATTTTCCCAAAAGAACAAATAGTTAGTAATTAAACTAGTGTAATGTAACTTGTCTTATTTGGGCAGAATCAAGATAAAGATTTAGTTATTAACCTAGAAGCAACTAGCATAGTTTATTAACCAACTTGTACATCACTATTGTTAACAGGAGAACATCCAGCTTTATTGTCTACATTTGATCACCCGGAGACAGGCAAGTACACTCTACGGTTTTGTGCTTTACATTATTTTCCCTGTACTTCCTTGAGTGACACAATTGCAACACGTCATGTTCTTTCTGGTACTCTTGTTCTCTTGTGCTTATTACTTGTATCTGGGGAGGGGAAATATACTATCTATGTGACCAATCCCAAGTATCAACTCAGGTGTGTTTTAGCTTAGACCCCGCATCGTGCACGCGGGTCCTAAGTCACCATTCATGTGCTTTCAGGTGCTTTCAGGTTCTTACCCTAGCCGGTCACATATTTAGTTATATTTCAAATGCATTACACATATGTTCAGGAGATTTCCTTGTACTTATTTCCTGTAGTTCCATGATATCATGTTCTTTCAGGTGCTTACATATCATGTTCTTTCATGTTCTTACATTCATGTTCTTTCATGTACTTTACCCTGTTCTTCATGTACCTATACACCTGTATTTTCCTGTACTTTTCATGTTCCCTTGTACTTTCATTTCATGATGTCTTGTTCATTACCTAGAATTGTACTTGCTCCGCTCCTGACTGGATATGTTATGATAGGTGAGATGGAGGCTTTATGTGACACATACTATGGACAGGGTACTGCTTTCCCCGAGCCAGCTGGAGCTGCTTGTGACATAGAGGCTGCAGAAGCCTAGTTATCTTCCATTTAGTTGTCTTTCCTGCTTTTGAGACTTTAGTCAGACTTTAGTTACATTTCTGGATGAATGTAATAATAAAATGCTTAGACATGTATTTGAATATTCTGGGATCGTTTATAGATATGCTGTGACATTACTTCTCATTTACTTAACTTGTTAGATTTTCCCTAGTTCTGGTACAGCTTACTTCGTCGTGTCTAACGACGGAGGCTGGGCGTGTCCGACTCGTGTCCGATTATTCGGGAGCGGGTCGTGACATTCAGGATAATATATTGTACTCTGTATTGTCACTCTTCGATTGTTACTCAATGATTGTCACCTCTAGTAATAAATGATCAGAGACCAAGTTCTGTTCAGGCGAAGGGTTACAATCCTGGTCCTTGTTTAAGGGTTGTAACCTGGCTTCCGGAACCGTACTTTCGTCCTCTCTTCGTATATTGCCCAGTTCTATTTATTTAACATGTTCTTCAGTTTACTTTATGCTCAATGATGCTTTACTTACAGTCTCTCTTTGGTCGAGATGAGTGCATTGGTACCGCACGAATTTTCGATCCTCCCTTACTTATTGCCTGCCTTGTTTGCTAATGATTGCTGGTTTTAAGTTTATAGTTCGGCCTCCTTTGTGGTACTTGCTATTTGGGGTCTGACCCCACTGGCTTTGCATGGCCAGGTTCTGATAGAAGAGCCCGAAGGATCTACCGCACCATCTACTCGACGGTGACCAACCGGAGCACCAGAGTGCCTCAGTGGGTTTCTTCTTCATTCTTCCACTGATATGGAAATTCTCCTCTTGTATCGTTTAGCCCCGAGCACGTGTTTTGCTCGTGTTTTGGTATTTTCCTTGATATTGTAGCCTACAGGCATAAACATGATATGTGTATTCTAGACTATAGCTAGTCCTTATCATGTACGACTAATACTCTAGCCAGTCATCAGTTTTGTGGTACTGGCTCCATGATCATTCATGTATATATGGTTCGGAGCGCCTTACTATTGTATGTATGATGATCGTACTTTTTGCTCTTGTATAATTTCATGTGATTGAGATACCTAGGAATGTTAAACCATAGGATTGACTGATGGCTTGTAGAGTAACCCCCATGTCTAGACAGCTTATACGTAATTTCAGAGTATTAACGTACTTTGAGATTACGTAGCTGGCTATGTCTGCCCCCGCTCTCCGGTATTCTGGTTCTGGGACGTGATATGGTTTTAGTGGTGGCCCATGCAGGTCTCGATTTTCAGATTTGTGGGAGTTACCATGTTTAGATATCTCAATCACGATTATCCCTATTGATCTCCTTCGGATTATTCTCTACCTCTGATACTTGACTTGATATCTGTTTTGATCATTGATCATTCCTGTTCCCATGATTTGATCTTGTGTCTTTCAACTTTCAAGGGCACTGTTCTTGATCCTTCTGATTATCTTGTTCGTGTTTTGCCGAGGGCAGCTCAGCATTCTTCAGCCAGGCCAGTTATGGAGGATCAGTCTCAGCATGCAGGCAGAGATGTTAGTCCATCCCGATCAGCCAGTCGCTTCTGTCTTCGTAATCTTGAGACAGGTGATAAAGTTCATGCATCTGTTTCGACTACGATGACACGTCCTGGGTAGAGTCATGTCTTGAACTAAGTCATTGGTACCGACTTACCTTGAGACTTGACTTTTATCCATTTTTGGGAGTCAGCTTAGGCCAGCAGGTACGTTGGTTCCTACACAACTGTCTCAGGAGACATATTGATCCATATGCCTCCAGCCATTCTTGATCTTGATTGTGTTATTTCCTGTGCATTTACTTACTGCTTTCGTATTTATTTACATTCCTGATTGCTTTACCTTACTTACTTGCCATGCTTATTTTATTTAAGATTGTTGAGTTTCCTGGAGCTTTTGTTTTGTTATCTTGCTCGACTAGCCTCAGGAAATTCCGAGGACGGAATTTTTCTAAGGTGTGGAGAGTTGTGAGACCCGTCTCACTGTATCGGTATTTTATACGGATACGTGTTTATTTGAGCCGTATTTCGTATTTATCGATTTGCGTGATATTTTAAAATTTTCCGAAGTATAGGATTTCATGACTTGGTTTAACTTGGATTTGGTTTTATTTGGTTCGGTTCCACTTTGACTTGGTTTGGTTTGGTTTAGTTTGGTTTCTCATGAGATGAGGTGTATGGCTTAGATTTAGTGGAGAGGAATGAATGGTGGAGATCACTTGAGCTTGTTATATAAGCCACTTTTTCTCTCTCCCTCCTCATTCACCCTCATTTATTTCTTTTCCACCAAAACCCTAGCCATTAGAGAGAGGCAAGTACACCTTGCCGAATGTTGGACGATTTCTATTTTGTTTGTTCCATTCTCTTTATTGTCACATTCTAAGCATGTTTAGAACTTAGAGTTTTCTATTTTGATGGCTAGATTGTCGTAGATCTAACTTGAAGCAATTTCAGTTTTCATGGGTTTTGATCTATTAAACTTTGTTATTTTTAAGTTTTGATGGTTCCATGTTGTAGAGTAGCTCGTTCTACCCCATTTTGACCTATGGAAGTCCGGATTTGGACTCCGGATGGAGGTTTTATGCATCCTGGCAGCCATGGCTTCTTAGTGTACTTCTTTTCGAAAATTTGGAGAAGAAGCACAGTTCAGCCGCATAGGGCTTCAATTGAACTCAGCCGCATAGACTGGTTCTCCCCGAACCGCATAAGGAGTTCTGTCCCAGCCGCATGGAACTACTCGTTCTGAGCCGCATAAGGCAGACTCGTTCCCAACCGCATGAGGACTAGTCTCTCCCAGCCGCATATGACCCATCTCCCGCTGGCCGCATATGCGCCACATTCCTGAGCCACATGAACCCGTATCATCTCGGGCCGCATGTACCCCGACCCGTCCTGAGCCGCATAACCCTGATTGACCCAGCCGCATGAGGCTCGTTCTCTGAGCCGCATGAGACCCGTCTCCCTGAGCCGCATGAGATGTACTGTCTCAGCCGCATAAGCCCGATTCCCCCTTCAGCCGCATAAGGCTGGGACTCCCTGAACCGCATAGGACCCTGCTCATTCCCTGAGCCGCATGGACTCGGATTTCCTGAGCCGCATGAACCCCATAAATTCAGCCGCATGCATCTGATTAATCCTGCCGTATGAGCCAGCCTTGTCCGAGCCGCATGGCTCTGTCATGTCCTGTATTTTATATTTTGTTTATTTTAGTTCCAAGTCTTGTGGCTCTTTTTGTAACTTGAGTTCCTACAGAGTACACATTTATCCCTATTGTACATTTTTATGCCCATTTTATATCCTTACGCCTTTTGTCCTGAACTTGATAATCACGAATTGATTGGCATGATTGAAATGACAATTGTATATGGCAAGGAACTAGCATGACACGACAGTGACCCGTAGTGGTGCACTCCTGACAAGTAAACCCGACATGACATGATAGTGGCCCGCCATGGCGCACTCCTGACAAAGTACACTTGGCATGATAAACTTGACATGATATTCCTTGTAGTGCTGTTGCGACGGCTAACACGACTTGTCAAGATTGAATAACTTGGACACCGTGGGTGATTGTTTTTGTACAAATGAACCCGTCTTGTCTTGCATCATGTCTAGGACATGAATCCCTGGTTTCCCACGGTCAGGGAATTCATACTGAATATGGCTAGAATTAATGACTAGATTGATCAAGTAGTTCATGGAGAGACTTTTCCAGTTACCTGTTGCCCCTTTGATCCCAGCCTTATATATTTATATACATGGAATTTGTTGCTATCCGTCGAGATGAGCGTACTTCCAACCCGCCGTCGAGCGTGGTACCTTAGGACACATGTATCTTACTACAGTGTGTCTGCTATATCATGCTATCTTTTTCTTTTCTTTGTTGGGGTCACTCAGGTAGTAACAAGCAGGTAACTGGACTTGGAAGAATCTCGTTGCATCTTGTTAGTAACTAGGCTTGTGATAACCCTAGTTAGTTAATGTAGAAAGCCGTAGGCAATGATTGGCCGTGATTGATTGGATGGAGTCCAGCCCAGTCTAAGTCTTGTCCAGATCCAGTTCCTAATTGTTTCAGGATAATATATTGTACTCTGTATTGTCACTCTTCGATTGTTACTCAATGATTGTCACCTCTAGTAATAAATGATCAGAGACCAAGTTCTGTTCAGGCGAAGGGTTACAATCCTGGTCCTTGTTTAAGGGTTGTAACCTGGCTTCCGGAACCGTACTTTCGTCCTCTCTTCATATATTGCCCAGTTCTATTTACTTAACATGTTCTCCAGTTTACTTTATGCTCAATGATGCTTTACTTACAGTCTCTCTATGGTCGAGATGAGTGCATTGGTACCGCACGAATTTTCGATCCTCCCTTACTTATTGCCTGCCTTGTTTGCTAATGATTGCTGGTTTTAAGTTTATAGTTCGGCCTCCTTTGTGGTACCTGCAATTTGGGGTCTGACCCCACTGGCTTTGCATGGCCAGGTTCTGATAGAAGAGCCCGAAGGATCTACCGCACCATCTACTCGACGGTGACCAGCCGGAGCACCAGAGTGCCTCAGTGGGTTTCTTCTTCATTCTCCCACTGATATGAAAATTCTCCTCTTGTATCGTTTAGCCCCGAGCACGTGTTTAGCTCGTATTTTGGTATTTTCCTTGATATTGTAGCCTACAGGCATAAACATGATATGTGTATTCTAGACTATAGCTAGTCCTTATCATGTACGACTAATACTCTAGCCAGTCATCTGTTTTGTGGTACTGGCTCCATGATCATTCATGTATATATGGTTCGGGACGCCTTACTATTGTATGTATAATGATCGTACTTTTTGCTCTTGTATAATTTCCTGTGATTGAGATACCTAGGAATGTTAAACCATAGGATTGACTGATGGCTTGTAGAGTAACCCCCATGTCTAGACAGCTTATACGTGATTTCAGAGTATTAACGTACTTTGGGATTACGTAGCTGGCTATGTCTGCCCCCGCTCTCCGGTATTCTGGTTCTGGGGTGTGACATGGTCGCTAAATGGACATATTTTGGTAGTGTTGGTCTCCTATGCTAAAGTCATCATTTGGCTAGGTATCCAGTCAGAAAGTCGTGTCGCACTACTAGTGTCTTAGTGTTTAACTTAGTATAAAAACTAAGTTTATGTATTATTTCTACAGTGACGAGTCACCAGACATCTATATTATTTCTATCGCTACCTTGCTTTGCTAAAGACAAGTACATCTACAAACTTTACATACTGTTATAACAATAAACTGTGATCCAACCATGTTAAATACTGATCCTTGGGGTAGTAAGTTAAATCTTCACATGTTATATTATTTTCAGTCCCTACCATGCTTAGGACAGTTCTTATATCTCTCACATGTTTAACAACGGGGTTATGGAAAAACTGTTAGTAGAGTACGTGATCATGTCCCCTTTCTCCTATGTATTTACCGAGCATTGCTACATTCTATATGTAACTTTGTCGTATGTTCTGGTCCCGCATTTGTGTATGGATATACACCGATGCCGTTATGTGTACGTATGTACACATCAGAAAATTGATATGTGCCACTGTACATCCTATTTTACCTATTGATCGATCACGTACATGCTACAGTTTTAAACTTTAAAACAAACGTATAATGCCATGATAGATTATGATATGCCATGATTCCTACACTTCTGTTCATTTCATTTTTCGTATATTTAGTTTGTTAGAATTAGTTCTTGCTCCCGTCCTGACAGGATAACGTTGTAGGTATACTTATCGAGGAGGAGTTGCTATGCGATTCCTATTAAGGAGTTGCTGACGAGGATCAGGCTATACTTTACGAGGATGTACCTGCGGAGAAACTCGTCTAGTTTGTTTGTTTACTTGGGACTTTTGAGAGTAGTCATGTATTAGACTATGTATTTTGTAACTGGACCTGTATCCAGTTTTACATTTTAGCCATGTACTCGGAACATACTTATATACGAGATGATTTTGTGTTTGGATATATTCTGACTCATTATTACATATAGAATTGTTAGCACACTTTGGTCTTATCTTACTTATCCTTAGAACAGCTTACTATGCTTTATCTCAAGCATAGGCTGGACATGACTCGGTCCGGCCCAACAATTTGGGTAGCGGATCGTGACAGGCCGACCGCCACGTCGGTCGACGGTCACGTCCGCGGTTACAAACCGCAGGCAACGTAGCAGCTCCGTACATATATAATGTTATCATGCACTCATCTTTAATTTTCTACTCTTCAAATTTTAACAATGTCCCTGCATTAACATTGTTGATACTTCTAAAATGTTATATGCACTTTTTTTTTTTCATGTATGTACAAATTAATATTAAATTTAATACAAAAGTATATTTTGAATTTGAATAATAAGAATTTAAAAACTTAAATTTTTATACAAAGCATTGAATATTTATAAAATCCCACTCAAAGCACAAAGTTTGGGATTATTTCCTAGGGATCACAAGAACGCCCTTCCGATGGACGTTTTCTATTTTTTAATATATTTTTTTACTTGTCCGTTTCTCTTCCGTTAACTCCGTTAACAAAAAAAAAAAAATAGAAAACATCCTTAGGAATGGCGTTTTCCATTAATTACTTGCCCCTTTTTACTTGCCCGTTTCTAAATTTTTATATTTTTGGGATTGAATTTCTGTTTCCTTCTTGGCATTAATTTATGTTTCCTTCTTGGCCAGTTTAGAAACGTGGGATTCTCGTTCATGTAAAATGGCCGGAGTTGTCGGACCACCGCAACTACCAAAAAGGAAACAAAAATTAATGCTTCATTTTTTGCATTAATAATAATGGAATGGTTGTATTATTGACATATTTTCAGTCGAGTTAATTAATGCTTCCTTTTTTTCCCTGTTTTCTTCTTTGCGCTCTCTCTCTCTAATTTAGTTATATTAATAATGACATATTTGCAGTCGAGTGTAATTAATGCTTCTTTTTTTTGTTTCCTTCTTTGTAGCATTTCTGTGTATTTTCATGTTTTACTTTTTTGTTATTTTCGGTTTCCGTCATTGCAAAAAAAGAAGAAAAAAAAAGAAAAGAAAAAGAAAACGCCCTTAGGATGGACGTTTTGCTAGGAAAAACGTCCTTCCTAAGGACGTCCTTCCTAAGGACGTTTTTTATTTATTTATTTTTTAACGGAATTAACGGATTAGAAACGGACAAAAAAATATATTAAAAAATAGAAAACGTCTATCGGAAGGACGTTTTTGTACTCCCGAGATAATAATTCCAAACTTTGTGCTTTGAGTAGTATTTTATAAATATTCAATATTTTGTATGAAAATTTTTCATTTAAAAATAAACACATGCTGATATTTTAGAAGCGTGAATAACCGTGCATATGAATTAGCGTCTATGAAAGGTCGTCTAAGCAAAGAATACTTATCTTCGCAATGAGGTCATTACTTTTACATGTAACTTTACAAGTGATTAGATGGGTTTACATGTAACTTTACAAGTGATTAGATGGGTTTACATGTAACTTTACAAGTGATTAGATGGGACAAATGGGCCAATTACTCCCATCCCTATTACCATCATCACATCAACACTCACAAGATGGGAGGCAGCTTTTGGCCCCCCTGACATTAATTCAAGTTTAAGAGCATCTCCAACCCTATTGTCTAATTTTGTGTTGTGAATCTTAGGTGGCATAGGACACAAGACAATGTCTTGTATAGGTGGCAAGATTATACTCACAAATGACAATGAGTTTAAAAAGCCATCTCCAATGCAAAAGTATTGAGAAGACAATACAAAGTAATTTTTTACAACTTTCAAGACAACTTTTACTCTTCTACTTCTTTTTATAAACATTTTTATTCATAAATGATGATGTGGACATAAAGACATTGTGAAGTGCATTGTCTAGATCTAGACAACCAACTTCACATTGTCTTTGCCATGTCATTGCCATGTCAACTCCACACTTGATTTCACATTTGCATTGGAGAAGTACTTTTGGAAAAAATGGTTGTCATTCCTATGTGGCAACAATTTTTTTCAAACTCACAATAGGGTTGGAGATGCTCTAAGGGGGAGAAGAATCAAAATCTACCTCATAATAACACCAAATCCTAGATCCAATTACTTTGGCCCTGCCTTGCCATGCAAACAATTATGAATGCCCCATAGACCAACCTTTACCGAAATCCAAGGAATAGATAAAATAGAATGCCCATCCCATCTTGGTCCACACCACTCCCTCCCCCTCCCTATTGCTATAAGCTATAGGGTTTATCATCACCAAAACCCTCCGTTAAAGTCATAACCCCTTGATTGAATTTGAATTCAATTGTTTATTCAATTCCATTATGAACTTCCTTTATGATTGATGTGCCCATAAACACCTATAACCCTACTCGTCTAAGCAAGTCATAGGTGAGATCTCTATCCATATTATTTACTTGATGACAGATGTAAAGGCCGAGTTCTACTGCTACATGTCTTATTTTGGAAGAATTTTTTTAAATTTATTATGTATTTTAGATTTTAAATAGATATTTCTGAAAGGGAAGATTTATGAAATGTCCAAAAATTAAAAAAATTTTATGTAAAACCCACCGCTAAAAAAACTTTCATCGCGTGCCCAGAATTAGAGAAACTTATCCAAAGCGGATTCCAAATGACCCTTTTGCCCTTCCTTTTAATTTATTGGAAACACCCACAAAACTGCTCTTAAAAAAACGTTTCAATATTCCATCTTCTTCCATACGCTGCTCACTTTCGAATCTAGGTTTTCTCCTCAAAAATCTTCAAAAACTCGTCGAAAAATTTCGGAAAGACCGGGACGAACGACAAAAGTGCTAAAACGGAGGTCCAAACATCATTTTTTTGCGAATCTAAAATTTCGGAAGGCCGTCTAACGGTGAAGCGGTTACTTTCAGTCTCCTCGACGATACGCTCATTTTGCGACAAACGGGACCTCGTTTCGACCTCCCAGTCAAAAGTTATGGCCCTCCAAAGTTTCAGCTAACCATAAAATGCAGGAGAATGACATTCTCCGTCTTAATTTACACGGAGAATGACCATTCTCCGTCTTAATTAGGACGGAGAATGACATTCTCCGTCTTATTTACACGGAGAATGGTCATTCCAGTGTTAAAACGCAGGAGAATGACCATTCTCCGTGTTAGAAACACGGAGAATGCCATTCTCCGTGTTAAATGAAACGGAGAATGTCATTCTCCGTGTTAAATAAAACGGAGAATGGCATTCTCCGTCCTAATTAAGACGGAGAATGGCCATTCTCCGTGCTAAATTAAACGGAGAATGCCCATTCTCCGTCTTAATTAGGACGGAGAATGCCATTCTCCGTGTAATTTATCACGGAGAATGGTCATTCTAGTGTTAAAACGCAGGAGAATGACCATTCTCCGTGTTAGAAACACGGAGAATGCCATTCTCCGTGTTAATTAGGACGGAGAATGCCATTCTCCGTCTTAAATAAAACGGAGAATGCCATTCTCCGTCCTAATTAAGACGGAGAATGACATTCTCGGTCCTAATTAAGACGGAAACGGAGAATGTCATTCTCCGTGTTAATTAGGACGGAGAATGTCATTCTCCGTCTTAAATAAAACGGAGAATGGCATTCTCCGTCCTAATTAAGACGGAGAATGCCATTCTCCGTCCTAATTAAGACGGAGAATGCCATTCTCGGTCCTAATTAAGACGGAAACGGAGAATGTCATTCTCCGTGTTAATTAGGACGGAGAATGGCATTCTCCGTCTTAAATAAAACGGAGAATGCCATTCTCCGTCCTAATTAAGACGGAGAATGGTCATTTCCAGTGTTAAAACGTGTAATTTAGTTTTTTCAGGAATAAAAAGTTTCGTTCTTCTTTCAAAGCGATGATAATTCTTATGGAAAAGAAGAAGAAAGATCTTCTCTCCACAATTGAAGATCTGAGTTCAAATGTCTCCACGATGAAGATGATGATGATGGTGATGATGATGACGAGCGATGATCTGAGTTCGACTGAAGAAAAACACACCGAACTACGAACGATCTTTGCGATCTCTGCTGAATATGAGAGCAATGGAATTCAGATTTCCCGTGAAGAAGAAGAAGACGAAAATCGCAATCCAGATCTGAATTTTTTGAATTCAAATACATATAGATGACCAATTCGCGCGGAGGGGTAGTTTCGGTATTATAAAAATAGCAGTTTCTAGCGGGTGGCATCTAAAAGGGAATCTTGGAATATTTAACGTGAAAATACTTAATTCTGGGTATTTCATAAAACTTATCCAGCGGGTGGGCATTTCATAAAAGCCCACCCCGAAATTGGGTTTCTCAGCAATTTCCAGTTTCTGAAATGGTAGTCCAACAAATATTCTAAAAACAAACATTTGAACATATATGATAAAACATAACTGTAATATAAATTAACCCTAAACATAATTGTAATATAAATTAATCTGACTCCACTTGTTAAACGTAAGTCTAACACCGCGTCCTTAAGTCTCAGACTCAAGTCGTACATGTTTTCAGGGGCGGATAAAAAACAATAGCGAAAATGGATTACAAAAAATTTAGATTGGATGGACTGAAAGTAAATTAATCCATATAAAAAAATTTAAAAAAATCTATGGAAAAAAAATATATATTTTCTTTGGGTGGACTCCAACTCACCCCAAGTCAAACTTGGATCCGTCTCTGCATGTTGCCACGAGGCTCTAGTGTTAGATCAACCATTAGTAGACGAGTCCCAAATAAATCTATGATGGGTTGGATCTGTATAAAAATAGTATAAAATAATAAAATGAACTTTCATCCCAAAGGATTTGTTGCCAAAAATTAAAATGGTAAAAAAATAATATAAAATTTAGAATACAGAAAGTGGAGTTCCAAATTGGAAGTTACTATTCTATAAAATAATTTTCTATATTCTAAATCCACAGATTCTCAGGCACAGCCTTTGGCTCGGGTGGAGTAGATCTGAGAATCTAAAAATTGGAACTTGAAATGAGTCTTACCAATGTTTTAAAAATCGGACCGGAGTTTGACCCGGCCAAGGCACTGGGTCGGGTCAAACAGGTTCAACCAGTTAGTTCAACCAGTGGTTCAACCAGTGGGTTAATCTAATGTTGGTGTTTTTGCCTTTGGACTAGAAAAGTTAGTCCCACATCGGCTACACCAAATGGTGAGTATCTCAATATAATGCATTGCTTGTGTTGAGGTGTGCACATGAGGTGTAGTGGGGCACAAGTTTGTGCCATGTGGAAGTATTTTTCTAGAAGGAAAAAGGATTAAATCCAACAAGGATGCAAGTTAATTTTTGTTGTGCGGACTCGGACTCGGACACGGACTCCAGGATGTCTCGTGCATGCACGGAAATGTTCGGGGGGGTAGGCGTGGACTGGCACACATCTATGCTGATTGTGGGATGATCTAAAATATCAAACTCTATTTTTGAGTATTGGTATTTTAGTCCCACATCGGATAGGAGAAGAGGTGAAGTCTCAACTCCACTCTATAAATAGAGCCCCTTGGCCTCTTTTGAAAGATGCACCAAGAAGAGAGTAAAGGGAGTCCGTAAAGTCCAGGAAGCCCGTTCAAGTCTCAAATATTGACTTACGAGCGTTCCAGAAGTTCTTCGTGAACTTGCTGGTTCCTGGAAGCTGTTCATGCTCGTGTGGGGCGAATAAAGCTTTGAGCAACGGTGGTTCATTCACCCCAGCATCTCATTCTCGCCTGTCATCGCTGCTGTTGCCTTTTACAGTAACTTCTTTTTAGAAGCTCTACTGTCGATAGTCGCTTGCACAAAAGTCTTTTTAGGTTTTTTGTGTATTACGTAGAATCTTTTTAGATCCTCGTAATTCAGAATCCTCCAGGATCTCTGTTGCACATCTTCTTTAAGGTGTTGCATTTGAAACGTTGTCTTTACAATTGTTTCTGTTTCAGAATTTTCCATCGAAAATTGTGCCTCGGCACTAACAATCTCAAAGCTTTATTGAGAAGATGGATAATTCTTATGCTTCGCTCATCGATACCGGCTTTAACAAGTTGGAGAAATTCGATGGCGAACACTTCCAGATATGGAGACGAAAGGTCACTTTAAATCTTCAACTCGTGAATGTTGATCACGTGCTGTCAGAAGGAGAACCGATCGTTCCAACCACTGGATCTGCTGCGGCTGTGGCCGCTGCTACGACCAAGCAAGCGAAGTGGAAGAGAGAAAACAGTATATGCAAACTACTGATACTCAATTCCATGGAAGACTCTCTGGCAGAGTCCTACTCCAAGAAGACATCTGCCAAAGAGATATGGGACTCCTTAGGAAAGCTCTATGAAGATGACGAGAACCGGTCCAAGATCTTCATGGTAGAAAAATACCATAAGTGGACCTTCGAAGACGAGAAGTCGATGCTGCCCCAAGTGAAGGAGTTTCTGAAGTTGCGTCAGAAACTAGAAGACGAGAACATGCCCCTCGTCGACAAGTTTGTCGTTGGAGGGATCGTCGCGAAACTTCCTGCAGGATGGAGCAACTTCTATGCAAGGATGCATCGAAAGAAGATGGAAATTAGCTTGGAAGATTTTTTGTAAGAGATCCATGTTGAGGACGAGATGCGCTCTCAACAGAAGATGGATACTTTGTCCAAGCAACTGGCGAAGGCAAATCTGGTCCAAACCAGAGAATACCAGGGGAAGCAGGCTGCTTCTCATTGCAAAAAGAAGGACTTCACGAATCTGAAAGTGAAGGGTCCTGCTTTCAAGCAGCAGAAGTCCAAGTCCCATGTGACTTGCTTCAATTGTGGCAAGAAGGGACACTACAAATCCGAATGCAAGTCCAAGCCCAAAGAACAAGGTGAGCCTAGTAAGGTTTCTATGATTACTAATCTAGTTGCCATGATAGCACAGGTTGCAACTGTGGGGGCTGACTTGGACTGGTGGATAGATACTGGTGCGACCTGTCATGTCTGTTCAGACAAGGACTGGTTCGTCTCTTATGAGCCAACTTCAGAGAAGGTCATAATGGCAAACCAGGCACAAGCTGAAGTACTGGGGATCGGGACAGTGGAGCTGAAACTCACATCGGAGAACACTCTGACGCTTCAAGGTGTGAAGCATGTTCCAGTAATTGCTAAGAACCTGATCTCTGGAAGTCTGCTCTGCAACGCAGGCTTGAGGATGGACATCTATGCTGGCCAGTTGGTGATGTCCAAGAAGGGTACATTCTTCGGGAAAGCTTTCCAAACTGAAGGAATGTACAAGATTCAGCTTGTTGTAACCCAGCATGATAATATAAATGCAATCACTTTTTCTGATTATTCTCTTGAGTTGTGGCATAATAGGCTAGGACATGTTCATTGTAAAAGGATTTACAGAATGTCTAGTCTAGGACTTATCTCCAAGTGTGGGAGTAAGGTAGAGAAATGCAAAGTATGTGCTCAGACGAAGATCACAAGGAAACCCTTTCATAGGGTCCATCGAAGCACAGATCTTCTGGAGTTGGTTCACTCAGATATCTGTGACTTCAAACAATTCTCTACAAAGGCCGGGATGAAGTATTTTATTACTTTCATCGATGACTTTTCAAAGTATGCTTTCGTCTACTTGCTCAAGTCTAAAGACGAAGCATTCGAGAAGTTCAAGGAGTTCAGGGCCGAGGCTGAGCGGCAAACTGGACAACAACTCAAGAGGTTAAGGAGTGATCGAGGCGGGGAGTATCGGTCTCATGAATTCTTATCATTCTGCAAAGAACATGGAATCATCAATGAGACAACGGCTCCGTACTCTCCTCAATCCAACGGAGTAGCAGAAAGGAAGAACAGAACGTTGACAGAGATGATGAACTCCATGCTGTTGACTGCGGGTCTTCCAAAGTGCTACTGGGGAGAAGCTGCACTAACAGCAACGTTCATTCTGAACAGAGTGTCATATGCAACTTCCGACATAACTCCTCATGAACTCTGGTTCAAAGTCAGACCTAACTTGAATGTCATTCGAGTGTGGGGGTGTCTGGCTTATGTGAAGCTCCCGGATCTGAAGATTCAGAAGCTGGGGACAAGGACTACGAAGGCGATCTTCTTGGGGTATGCCGAGAAGAGTGATGCTCGGAGATTCCTTGATATCGAGTCAAACCATATCATCGAATCTCACAATGCTGAATACTTTGAAGACAAGTTTGCAAAACACAAGAATATTGTTCTCGCGGATCTTCCGGAGAATGATGAGGGTACAAAGCAGACAGAAGTCTTTAATGGACCAGTAGTCCAAGATGAAGCTGTCGTCAAGGAGACACCAGCTGAACCAGAACTCGCTGAGCCGTACGTCAACTA
Organism: Iris pallida; assembly: GCA_029216955.1. Classification (NCBI taxonomy): domain Eukaryota; kingdom Viridiplantae; phylum Streptophyta; class Magnoliopsida; order Asparagales; family Iridaceae; genus Iris; species Iris pallida. Next base: position 2,074,555 of record JANAVB010008796.1, read on the forward strand.
AGCGAACGAGAAGGCCGAAAGACTTCGGAGATGACTTCGTCACCTATTATGTGGAAGCAGATCCGCTTACCTATGATGAGGCGATGAAGACCAGAGATGCTGTATTCTGGAAGGAGGCAATAGACAATGAGATTAACTCAATCACCTCCAACAACACATGGGTATTGGTTGACCTGCCAGAAGGAGCAAGACCCATCGGATGTAAATGGATCTTCAAGAAGAAGATGAAAGCAGATGGAACCATTGACAAGTTCAAGGCCAGGCTAGTGGCCAAGGGGTTTGCTCAGAAGCAGGGGATCGACTACTTTGACACTTATGCTCCAGTAGCTCGGATGACAACCATCAGATTGTTAATTGCTCTAGCAGCAATACACAAGATGGTGATACATCAGATGGATGTGAAAACGACATTCCTTAATGGCGAGCTGACCGAAGAGATCTACATGCAACAACCAGAAGGTTTTGTCGTCAGAGGTCTGGAAGACAAAGTCTACAAGTTGATGAAGTCTCTGTATGGTTTGAAACAAGCTCCCAAAATATGGCACGAGAAGTTTGACAAGGTGATAAGGTCAAATGGCTACAGGGTCAGTAAAACAGACAAGTGTGTCTATACGAAGTTTGCTGACGGAAGAGGAGTAATCGTATGTCTTTACGTGGACGACATGCTAATCCTAGGTACAGATTTAAGCTGCGTCACAGAGACAAAGAAATTCCTCTCGACCAAGTTCAGTATGAAGGACTTGGGGGATGCCGACGTAATCTTGGGGCTCAAGATCATCCGGACAGGCACTGGAATAGCGCTGTCACAATCTCATTATATTGAGAAGATGCTCACTCGCTACGGGTATCAAGATCTTCCTATTATTGATACACCGTACCGGAGTGATCAGAAGCTGGAGCCAAATTCGAGGGAAAGCGTCAGGCAGTTGGAGTACGCTAGCGTCATCGGAAGCTTGATGTACGCTACTACTGCCACAAGGCCTGACATAGCTTTTGCCGTGGAAATGCTGAGTCGGTTCACTAGCAATCCAGGCGTTGAGCACTGGAAAGCTGTGAAGCGTGTTATGAGATATCTCAAGAAAACTCAGACATATGCACTTTTCTACAGCGGAGATCCGTCAGTAGTGGAAGGCTTCAGTGATGCTAGCTGGTGTTCAGATATGGAGAGCGAGTATTCCACAGGTGGATTCGTATTCGCCATGGGCGGAGCTGCTATATCGTGGAAGTCGAAGAAGCAGACTATGTTATCTCGCTCCTCCATGGAATCTGAATTCTTTGCATTGGATGCTGCTGTAGATGAAGCAGAGAGGCTTCGGGAGCTCATGTATGATCTTTCGATGGTTGGGGCTCAGATACCGGCAATACCGATATACTGTGACAACCAGGCGGCAGCAACAGTGGCATCAAATGACCTCTTCAACGGAAAGAAGAGGACTGTGCGGTTGAAGCACAGGGCAGTACACGATCTTATCAAAAGAGGTGTAATTGTAGTGATTGATGTTCGGAGTCAGGAGAACCTGGCAGATCCGTTCACGAAAGGCCTCAAGCGCCAGTTGGTCGATGACACAGCTTGTAAAATGGGCTTGAAGGCATTCTGATAGTGTGTCTTTGTAATCCTACCATAAAGTTTTATGCTATTAGTTCAAAGAGAAATCTACTAGGCATCTAACTTTTGGTTCAAAGGAGGATCACTGACTGGGAAACTATCAGGTAGCAGTGGGTACTTGTTCTCTGGAACATGGAAGGGATACGGACCCATAACCACTGTTGTCTACTATGTATTTTTTCTGCGAAAAAAAAAACTGATCCTGTGGAAGGTTGGCTTAAACGCCTTAATGAGTTCTCAGGCAGAGTGAATGCCTGGTGTGCTTTACAGGAAGCACGGTAGAGCAGCACTACAAGGAGTGAAACTCCATGCTACAGTGGGGTGACTCCACCATGAGGTTCCCAGGTAGGGGTAATGCCTCGGCTTTGCAAGCCAAGTCACAGCGGCGTAGCACCGCAAATAGGCAGGTAGCCTAATGCTGTATGACGTAATTAAAGAGTTGTAGACAGCACTACAAAGAGAACGATGTCCTCATGTTACAGTGGCATGACACCACAAAGAGGTACCAGGTAGGGTAAAGCCTCGGCTTTGCGAGCCATGTCATAGCGGCGTAACACCGCACGGAAGCGCAAGACTTCATGCTGGGTAGTTTGGCACTACAAAGAGGCTTGTGACCTCATGCTACAGTAGTATGACACTACGATGAGGTTCCCAGGTAGGGGTAATGCCTTGGCTTCAGGCCATGTCATAGCGGCGTAGCACTGCAAGGAAGCGCAAGGCTTCATGCCATATCTCTTCAATAAAGAACTCACCTATAGTGTATGGAAAGAGATATCAGGCCGTCTCTTGAGGGTAAACTTGTAGACGCCCAAAATTATACACTGAAACCAGGCTGGCACAGGGCCTTCAATGTGCAGCCAGAAGCACAGTTGATGTCATTATGTGAGTAGGAAGAATTGCAGTTATGGTGCAGAATTCAAGGCTTAGTCCATTCTTGTATCATGCTGTTATTTAACCTATGCGGGAAGATTCAAGTCGTAGCGACATCTCTCCTAATGCATGATGGACAGTCACTGTGGGGAACGCTCAACCCATATATTGAGATATGTGGGGGATTGTTGGTGTTTTTGCCTTTGGACTAGAAAAGATAGTCCCACATCGGCTACACCAAATGGTGAGTATCTCAATATAATGCATTGCTTGTGTTGAGGTGTGCACATGAGGTGTAGTGGGGCACAAGTTTGTGCCATGTGGAAGTATTTTCCTAGAAGAAAAAAGGATTAAATCCAACAAGGATGCAAGTTAATTTTTGTTGTGCGGACTCGGACTCGGACACGGACTCCAGGATGTCTCGTGCATGCACGGGAGTGTTCGGGGGGTAGGCGTGGACTGGCACACTTCTATGCTGATTGTGGGATGATCTAAAATATCAAACTCTATTTTTGAGTATTGGTATTTTAGTCCCACATCGGATAGGAGAAGAGGTGAAGTCTCAACTCCACTCTATAAATAGAGCCCCTTGGCCTCCTTTGAAAGATGCACCAAGAAGAGAGTAAAGGGAGTCCGTAAAGTCCAGGAAGCCCGTTCAAGTCTCAAATATTAACTTACGAGCGTTCCAGAAGTTCTTCGTGAACTTGCTGGTTCCTGGAAGCTGTTCGTGCTCGTGTGGGGCGAATAAAGCTTTGAGCAACGGTGGTTTATTCACCCCAGCATCTCATTCTCGCCTGTCATCACTGCTGTTGCCTTTTACAGTAACTTCTTTTTAGAAGCTCTACTGCCGATAGTCGTTTGCACAAAAGTCTCTTTAGATTTTTTGTGTATTACGTAGAATCTTTTTAGATCCTCGTAATTCAGAATCCTCCAGGATCTCTGTTGCACATCTTCTTTAAGGTGTTGCATTTGAAACGTTGTCTTTACAATTGTTTCTGTTTCAGAATTTTCCATCGAAAATTGTGCCTCGGCACTAACATCTAAATGGTCCAAGTTTAATCTTTTATGGACACTATTTTTTTTGTAAAAATATCAGTTTTTTACAAAACACTGGGTCAACGCTGAAGCGGACCGGAAAAACTACCGGTTCACGGTTGAACGGTTGAACCGTTCAACCGGCCGGTCCGGTCCGGTTTTTAAAACATTGAGTCTTACTATTCAACCAAATAAGCTTCTAAATTTTTAATCTATACTTTATGGCAACGTTTGGTTCGCGAAATTGGAGCCTTGGGAAAGAAAATATTTTTTTAGGGTGTCCACTTCTTACTGGTGCTTGGAGGCATGCTTCCAAAGGGGCTCGAATCCGTGCCACTGCGTCGGGGTGCTCCAACATTCCCAACAGGTTGCGGCCATGGGGACGAAAGAAAAATGATTACTTTTCTTTGTTTGGATACCAAAGAAAATGTGGAGAAAAGTAATTTGATTTCCAAGAGAAAAAATATACGGAGGAAAAGTGTTTCCTTTCACCAATCCAAGAATTTGTTTTTCTCTTCTAAGGATTCATTTTTTTTCCTCCCAATTTTTTTGATTTTTTAAAACATATAAAAAATAATAATTTTTATAAAAAAAAAATAAAAATAAAAATAAAGAATCAGTTTCCTTTTCATTCTGCGAAGCAAACGAGACCTAGATTCTGAAAAGGGGCCGACTCCTACATTATTTACTGGCATAGGTAAATTATGGTGATCATCAAGAATTATGATATCAGCAACTATTAAAGTGTATGAAAAATATAATAATAATAATAATAACTATAATAAAAAAATGATAATTAATTACTCTGAAGCTGCTCTTTATAGCTTTGTCTGAAGAACAGAGAGCATTTCCCCTCTTTTGATTGCAGACACATTACTCTAATATTACTCTAATAGTAGATATCTGACAGTCCCACTGACGCACGAAACCTGAATCCAATTGAAAGCTGACACGCGTCGACAATAATTAACTGACAGGACATGTGTTTTTAGTACGTTGGTCCATTTCGCTGTGTCGGAGTTGTACCACACAGGAAAAATGTAACGCGAGGTCCTGCGGCCGTGCGGTGGGGCCCTCCACCCCCGCGTTCGCCGCGCGCGGGTGGGGGCGATGGCAAGGCGACACGTGTAGGGAGCGATGGGCCTCGATCCCCTTTCCGGATCCCTAGGAGCTTTTGACGGAAACCTGGCGGAAGGACGTTGGACTGTGGAAAGGAAGCCCACGCGGAGGTGGTGAGCGAAAGGACGAGAGGGGGGAAGTAAAGGACGTTGGCAGAATTATTCTTTTACTGTCGGTCATTTTTATTTTTGTTTTTGTTTTTACCGCCAATATTTGACTGTTTCGTGACTTGTTCACACTCCACGCTACTCCATTTTTCTTCCTAATGTTTTTGTTTGTTATTATATTTTTAAAAGCAGGCTCCTATTTTGACCGTCCCGGGTTATTCCGTTCCTACGTAGCAGACGTTCATTGGCTCATTCGTCTGGATGGACCCAAGTTAACAGAGAATCAATAGTTGTCTGCCACGTAAGTAAGGGCAAGCTCCACGGACAGACAAAATAGTTTTTTTTTTTGAAATTCGAAAACGATATAAATTGAGTCAGATTATTAAGGACATCATTAGTAGATGGTGTTCAAAATTTTATCTTAAAATCCAACATTTTGGAAAAAAGATAAATATAGAATAAGTTGAATTTATATGAAAATATTAGACAATGATAAACTGAGCTTTAATCCAAAAAATTGTGCGGTCAAAAATGAATGTGAAAAAAATAATGTAAATCTTGAATTGGGCTTCAAATTGGAACTTATTATTTACAAAATGATTTTCTACATTCTGAATCTAGAAATTTTCAGGGCCAACATATAGCTCATGCGGATGGGTTGGACCTAAAAATCCGAAAATTGAAGCCTAAAATGAGTCTTACTATTCTACAAAATGAACTCCTACATTCTAAATATAGAATCTAGAAAATGGGTTGGCTTACTAATGATGGTCTAAGGCCATTTTAGAATTTCTAAAATTGAGTTTTGATCCCACTTGTAATTTTACTTTAAGAAAATTCTATCCTAGTTGATAGAGTTTTTGTATAGAAAATGTACACACAAAAGAATACTCGCCAATAATTTTCTATTTCTATCTAATGTGACAACAAATAAAATGATCAATTTAATGACATGGAATCCAATATTAATTGATATGAGAGATAAAAAAAATTATATGAGAGTTTATACATGTAGCAACCCTCATAAAAACTCTCAATTCTGTAGGAACGAAATAGTAAAGCGTAATACTCTAGAGGGGGGGGGGGGTGAATAGAGTTGGCAGCGGAATAATGCTAAATAAAAATGTTAGCAGCACAATCACAGAATATTAATCACAACTGAAATAATGTAAAGACAAAGTTAAGAGAGCAAACGCAAAGACAGCGATGTATACTGGTATCCCTCTGTTGAGGACTAATCCAGTCGGTAGAACTCTTGCTACCAGTTGAATCCACTATTGGAAAAACCGCAAGTTTTCTTACGAAGTCCTTGCAACTTCTACAACGCGAGCTTTGATACGAAGAACTCGTCCAACTTCAAATGTGAAGAGGTATTCTTCAATCAAGACTTCTGATTACAATCTCTCAGAAACTTCTAGACCGTACCGCACTGGCAAATTGACTAGAGGATTGTAACTGGCTTGGAATCTGAAATTGAAAGCTCTAGAAAACTCTTTGGAAGACTGAAGGCTTTAGATAGAGAGAAGATTGAAAGTGAATGAGTGAGTTGAAATGATCGAAATCCTTCTCTATTTATAGGAGTTCCAAAGGCAGACTTCTGTCAGAATTCGGGCAGAATTCGGACAGAACTCTTTGAGCAAATCTCGGTCAAATCCGCAACTGCAGGAGGACCAAGTTCCAGAGTTTCAAAATCACAACGGCCACTAACCGAACTCTGGCCGAACTCTGGCCGAGTTCTGTCAGGGTTAGGTTAGGTTTTTAAAAATAGGTTTTGGTAATTTTTGAAAACCTTTTTGAAAACCTTTTTGTAAACATTTTGATAGGTCATTTTAAAAATATTTTGAACTATTTTGGGGATAGCCTATTTGCCAGTTCAACTCGGTGTACAACATATTCCTAGACTCAAATAAAATAAAAATTACATTGAATAGGAAATACAGACTCGAGTAGGCAAACAGATCTTCAGTCTTGAACGGAGTGGATAGCCAATCTTGCTTATGTCTAAGAAATCGAGATGTCCCAACTAGCTTTGTATATCCAGACAGAATTTGATCAATTATTAAAATCAGGTTGACCATATGACAAATGGGCCAACAATCTTCCACATTTTGATAATTGACAAACTATGAATGATATAACATTAAGCTTGTTCAAAAAGAATCAAAACGTGAAATTGTTCATGTCCTGTATTTAACTCAAAAAAATGTTAGATCTAATCTTTAATTTTCTCCCCCTTTGTCACTTAGCAAAATAATTGCACAAGAGAAGGCTCCCCCGCAATTAATGCAGAAGGCTCCCCCGCAATTAATGCATAAGAAACAAATAGCGAGAAAACATAATAAATAAAACATAAAGAGTAGATATATATCATCACAGGCATGTAAAGTCTCTAAAGAATATTATCACAGGCATGCTATTGTCTCTAAAGAATATTATCACAGGCATGCTATTGTTTCAAAAACATAAAAGAAATCTCAGGCATGCTATTTCACAAGCAGTTTGTAATGAAGAAGCAGTATAAAGAGATAGTGCTAAAACAAAGTGCTGAAATAAACTGAAATATCATAAAAGAAACACCATAAGCATGTCCATGAAGATAAAAGTACTGAAAGCATACTACAAAGTGCTGATAAATATCAAAATTACTGATAAAAACTGATAAAAACTTGGAATATTGGAGCATTTCCAAGTATACAATAGAATGTCACTAAAAAATTAAATCACATCTCCTCATCACTATCCTCGTCATCATCATCATCAGCAGCTCGGCCAGCATGACCGGAAGGACCAGTACCAGAAGTACCAGCGCCAGAAGGATGAGTAGGGGCGCCAGCATAGAACTCACCAACGTAGTCACGAGGTGCACGATACCAATCATAGGCGTTACCTGGCTGGAAGTAGGCATGGACAGCCTCATCCTCACAGCGGTAACCCGAAAAAGCTGGATCTCGAGGGATGGAGGCGGCAGAGTGACCAGTCTGGACAAAACGCAGATCGGCCAAGGAGTTTGCCATCGCCTGGTAACGGGTGACGTCGCGAAACTCACGCTCGCGAGCCATGTCCGTCAACGAGACGTGCAAAGCAGATAAGTGCTGATGTATGCCCTCAAATGTCATGGCATACTGATGAGGTGGTGGAGGAGGTGCAGTAGGAGGAGCAGTAGGTGGAGCTGAAGCAGTCCGGCTGCGACGAGATAGCTGAAGAAACTTGGGCTCAGAGTCCTGAGTACAAGTCGATAGATCGATCTCGAATCGCTGAAAGATACGAGGGAGAATCATCGCGTAAGAGAGATTTGGATCTCTTGCACGACATCGTCCCATCATCTGAATGATAGTCTTAGGGGTGGAAAAAGGAATCCCCTTAAGAATATGGTACATGACGGACAGCTCAAGTGAGGTCACATCATCTTTGGAAGTGGATTTGGGAAGGATAGTAGAGTAGATGATGAGATACAATTCGTAGTTGAACAAGTTCAGGTTGTTAGCCTTGAACTTTCCAGAGCGTACTCTGTCAGGAGCACAGAGTTTCGCTTTGAAACTAGTGAGTGTCGTGCCTTCGGGAAACTCGAATTCCGTGATGTCTACTAGCGGTTCACCTTCATTGGGAATACCAAGAATCTCCGCTAGGAGGGCATCATCGAACTCGATGTCGATGCCTCCAACACGTGTGCTCACGACAAAAGTGTTTACTACGAGATTGCAATAGAATAAACGAATGGCATTAGTAGCTATCGGGAAGCACAGTTTAACAAATAAGTGTAACCCTAATGCCTCAAACAAGTGACGATGATCGGGAAATACCGTCTATTTGATCAGAGCGCCGCCGCATATGGATCGGGTGGAAAAATCACCGTACCATAATAGGGCTTGGTCGAGGGTTTGAAAGAAGAACCCATCGAAAGCGCCGTCGCTCGTTAGGATCGGCGAAAAGAGTGAATCCGTGTGTGGATTCGAAGACGACCCTTCCTCACTAGGAGTGGTCTTCTTCTTCCTCTTGAATGGATTAAATTTAGGTGCCATTGAAATAAAAAATACAAATTGAAAGGTGGAGAGAGAGGGAGTTATACCTCACGAAATCAGGATATGTTGTAGAGAATGTCGATCTCCGCACGATTCCAAATTTTGGAGAGATTTCACCAAGTAGATTGAAAGGAAAAGATTGGTAAAGAACTAGGGTTTGATGGCTCGGGTCGGCTGCTGCTGCTGTTTGAATTGGTTTGGAAGCAATGAAAGAGAAGAAGCTCTCGGGTTCTGGATATATACACAGATACCCTCAACCGAACTCGGGCCGACTTCGGTCAGAGTTCTGGCCGAATTCGCCTAGGGTTCTTCAAAGTTGATTTTTGCCACTTCTTTTTCATTGTCTCATTTCAAATATTTAATTCAAAGATTAGTTATTTTAGCCTTCAAATAACATAATTAATAATATTTTATGAATTAAATGTCGTTACACAGCGACTGTCTCAGATTAGCTGTAGGAGTACTGTCCCAGTTGGCGGAGGTTCACCGGGGAACTCTTAAATACCGCTTCGCTTCAACCGTAGTTGTGGTGACAGACAGACTCTTTATTGGCTTGTCTCTAACACAGTTTTTGCGTATTGAGATATAATCATAAAACAGAATCAATTAATATTATTGACGTCCAAAATTCCTAATTTTCGACGTAAATAATTGAAACGATCTTCCGCTAGAGGTTTAGTAAAGATGTCAGCTAATTGATTTTCAGTATCTATGTACACAAGGTTTATATCTCCATTTTGATGATGATCTCTAAGAAAATGATGTCTAATCTCGATATGTTTAGTACGAGAGTGACATACTGGATTCTTAGTCAAATTAATAGTGCTCGTGTTATCACAGAAAATAGGAATATGTGTGTAAAAATAAATCATAGTCTTCTAGGGTTTGTTTCATCCACAAAATCCGAGCGCAACAACGTCCTGCGGCGATGTACTCAGCCTCTGTTGTTGATAGGGCTACAGAATTTTGCTTTTTACTAAACCAAGAGACTAAAGCTTTGCCTAAGAAATGACATGTGCCACTTGTACTTTTTCTATCAACTTTGCATCCAGCAAAATCTGCATCCGAATAACCGATAAGGTCAAAGGATTTAGTTTTGGGATACCACAAGCCAACAGAAGAAGTGCCTTTAAGGTATCGGAAGATACGCTTAACTGCGGACAGATGTGATTCCTTTGGGTTAGCTTGAAAACGTGCACACAGGCAAACACTAAACATTATATCTGGACGACTAGCAGTTAAATAAAGTAAACTATCAATCATACCTCGATACTTACGTGTGTCGACTGGCTTGCCTTGTTCATCTGAATCAAGCTTTGTTGAAGTTGCCATTGGAGTGCCAATAGGTTTGACATTGTCCAGATCAAACTTCTTTAGCAAGTCTTTTGTGTACTTGGCTTGATTTATAAATGTCCCATTATCAGTTTGTTTGATTTGTAATCCGAGAAAGAATTTCAGCTCTCCCATCATGCTCATTTCAAACTCATTCTGCATACACTTAGAAAATTCTTGACATAGAGATTCATCAGTAGATCCAAATATAATATCATCAACATAGATTTGAACTAAAAGCAGCTTGCCATTAAAAGATTTAATAAAAAGTGTAGTGTCAATCTTCCCTTTTGAAAAACCGTTGTCAAGTAGAAAAGAGCTTAGACGATCATACCAAGCACGAGGGGCTTGTTTTAAACCGTAGAGAGCTTTCTTCAACTTGAAAACATAATCTGGGTTTTTGAAATCCGTGAAACCTGGAGGTTGTGCTACAAAAACTTCTTCTTTTATAAAACCATTTAAAAAAGCACTCTTCACATCCATTTGAAAAAGTTTGAAATCATGAAAACATGCAAATGCACATAACATGCGAATGGATTCTAATCTCGCAACTGGGGCATAAGTCTCATCGTAGTCGATACCTTCTTCTTGATTGTATCCTTGAGCTACGAGTCGAGCCTTATTACGAGTCACTAAACCATTCTCATTCAGTTTGTTTCGGAATACCCAACGGGTGCCAATGACCGGATGATCAACAGGCCTGGAAACAAGTTTCCAAACTTGATTCCGTTCAAATTGGTTTAATTCCTCTTGTATAGCATCTATCCAAAAAATATCACTACATGCTTCATCAATAGTTTTGGGTTCTAGCTGTGAAATAAATGCAACACTAGAAACAATATCTCTACAGGATGTACGAGTACTTACTCCCTTGGTAATATCACCAATTACCAAATCCTTTGGATGATTAGCTGTAAATTTCAACCTTTTCGCTTCATTCTGAAGGTAGATGGTTCCTGGATCTTCTCTAGGAGGTTCAGCTAGTGCAGAGCTTGGTTGAGAATCAGCTGGAGTTGAGCTTGGTACAGATGTATCTTCGTCATTGTCATCAATCGTCATTTGATTTAATTCATCAAAGGTGACATTGATTGACTCTTCGATGATCATGGTACGTTTGTTGAAGACTCTGTATCCTTTGCTCTTGGTCGCATAACCTAAAAATATACCTTCATCGGCCTTTTCATCAAATTTTCCCAAATTGTCTTTTGTGTTAAGAATAAAACATTTACAACCAAAAATTCTAAAGTATGAAACTGAAGGAATTCTATCAAACCATAACTCAAATGGAGTCTTCTTCGATTTGGGTCGAATTAGAACTCTATTGAGAACAAAGCAAGCTGTGTTGACAGCTTCAGCCCAGAAATATTTGGGTAGACTAAATTGGTTTAACATCACTCTGGCCATTTCGGTTAGAGTTCTGTTCTTACGTTCCATAACTCCATTTTGTTGTGGAGTCCTAGGGCAGGAGAACTCATGAATAAAACCATGTGTGTCACAAAATTGCTCAAAATCAGTATTCTCGAATTCGCCACCATGATCGCTTCTTATGCGAGTGATCATGTAACCTTTTTTATTCTGTACTTTCTTGCAAAAGGCGACAAATTCGGATAATGCATCATTCTTGCGTGTCAAGAAATATACCCACGTGTATCTAGAGAAATCATCTACAATTACGAAAGCATAAATTTTACCTCCGAGGCTAGCAACTCTGCTAGGACCAAATAAGTCCATATGAAGCAATTGTAGAGGTCTAGTAGTACATACTGCGTTTACTGACTTGAAAGTGGATCTGGTAGCTTTGTTCCTTTCACATTGACTGCATACCGAATCCTTTTTGAATGTAATGTCCGGTAAACCGCGTACTAGCTTCTTTGTGGATAATCTTGATATTGTATCCATATTAGCGTGACCGAGTCTCATATGCCACAGATGACTCTCATCACTCTCGGCCATTAAGCATCTACCTGAAATGTTAGTTTCTTCTAACAAATAGAAAACATATATATTGTCTTCCCTGATACCTTCAAAGATAGTACTACCAGTTGAGCTATCAACTATAGTACATTTGTCTTTGCCAAAGTTGATGCCATGACCATGATCAGCTAGATGACTTATGCTGAGTAGGTTATGTTTCAACTTGGTAACCAGACAGACATCCTTAATTACAGGATAGGGAGACTTACCAACATCTTCAAATTATTACCGAAGGAGACATAGCCTTCCTTCTTTTTCTTCGACAGTATTGCAAATAGGGTAGCGTCACCGGTCATATGCCGTGAGCAACCGCCGTCGAGGATCCATTTGCTTCTAGCATGTGAAGGGTGTTCCACCTACAAAACAGTTTGCAGATGAAACCTTTGGTACCCATTTCTTGTAGGGTCCTGAATTATTAGCTTTAGGTATCCAAGCATAAACATTTAGATCTACAAGCTTTCTCATTCTACATGCAGATGATATATGACCAATGAGGCCACAATAATGACATTGTGCATGTCGAGTGTTGAAAGCTGAGTGGTGTGCATGGTTGGTAGGTTTGGGTTTTCTAGTATAGAAGAAAGCATGCCTATAATCTTGTTTGGGCTTAACCTTTTGGGGTAAAGGTTTGATAGGGTTAGGTCTGACAGTGTTTGGCTTGGGAATGTTCCGATTTCTCGGTAAGTGACACGTGTTAGGGTAGGAAGCAGCAGGCTCAGGCTGTTTTCCTAACCTAATTTCCAATCTTTTGGAAGTGTCATACAACTTAGTATAATCAGAAGTAAGTGATTCCATTCTGATTTGTGCACATTGAAGACTTTTCTTCTCTATAGAAAGTTCTTCCTTGAGTTGGTCAATAATTTTGTCTTTCTCTTCAGATGACTTGGTAGTCTCGTGTAATAAGAGCTTTATTGAAGAAAGCTCACCAGACTCACTAACATTATTTCTAACCTTAGCTAGTAGGTCGGTAAGTCTACCTATTTCACCTTTGTACTCTTTGAGTACCTTCTTAGAGGTCTGATACTTACTACGCAGTTTCATGTAATCAGTCATCAGGTCACTGAAGGCATCTCCTAATTGCTCAAAGGTGAAGTCATCATAAGTTTCTACAGGTTCAGTAGGTACCTGATCGGTTGCCATGAAGCATACATTTGCAGAGTCCTCTGAGTGTTCGTCTTCTGAGTCGCTGGCTTCACTCTCATGCCATATGCTGGTGTTGGCATATTTCCGGGATGTTGATCTTTTTAGGTTCCCTTTTTCATACCTGTTGTTCTTTTTGCTCGATGATGAGTGTGTGGGACAATCCTTCTTCATGTGTCCCTTCTTCTTGCAGCCATAACAGACAGCATCTTCTTGGTACCAGTTGTTGCTGTTGTTCTCTTTGACTCTCTTCTCATGTCTCATGAATCTTTTGAACTTCCTTGCTAGGAGTGCTTGATCTTCAGCGTCAGATCCACTGCTGTCTGAGTCATCTTCAGCAGCTTTTCTGTGCTGAGCCTTGAGGGCGATAGTCTTCTCCTTTGGTGCAGGCTCTTCAAAATCTTGTAGCTCCAGTTCATGAGTGAGTAGCTTACCCATGAGTACTTCGAGGGATATAGTTGTGAGGTCGTTCCCTTCAATGATTGCAGTAGCCTTTGGAATCCAGTTCTTGGTGAGAGCTCGCATGAGTTTGCGAATCTTTTCATGGTTACTGTAATCTTTGCCTAGGGAGGACAAAGGATTTATAATATCCAAGAATCTCTCGAACATTTGTGTAACTGTTTCGTTGGGCTTCATTTTGAACGCCTCGTACTCTTGAGTAAGTCTGCTGACTTTAGATTCCTTGACTTGAGTCGTGCCTTCATGTGTGACTTCGAGTAGTTTCCATACTTCATTTGCCGTTGTGCAGATAGACACCCTGTTAAATTCAGTTCTGTCTAAAGCACAAAAGAGAGCATTAATGGCACGTGCGTCAAGACTGGCCCTTTTTTTTCTTCCTCTGTATATCTACTATGTGGTTTTTCAACTAAAACTCCATCAACATTTATACGAGGTGGCTTTTGATAGCCATCAAGAACAATGGACCATAAATCAAAATCAAGAGATTTCAAGAAGAAACTCATCCGTGTTTTCCAATATGTATAATTTGTACCATCAAACAGTGGGGGTCTGTTTGTGGCTTGGCCTTCACTTGTGAATTTCACAGTTGCCATGTGTTGTGCTGTGATCTATATAACAGTTAATTAAAATGAATAAATAATTGCACTGTTACCTTTGCTTTACCTATAACACCCGCTCTGATACCAATTGTAGGAACGAAATAGTAAAGCGTAATACTCTAGAGAGAGGGTGAATAGAGTTGGCAGCGGAATAATGCTAAATAAAAATGTTAGCAGCACAATCACAGAATATTAATCACAACTGAAATAATGTAAAGGCAAAGTTAAGAGAGCAAACGCAAAGACAGCGATGTATACTGGTATCACTCTGTTGATGACTAATCCAGTCGGTAGAACTCTTGCTACCAGTTGAATCCACTATTGGAAAAATCGCAAGTTTTCTTACGAAGTCCTTGCAACTTCTACAACGTGAGCTTTGATACGAAGAACTCGTCCAACTTCAAATGTGAAGAGGTATTCTTCAATCAAGCCTTCTGATTACAATCTCTCAGAAACATCTAGACTGTACCGCACTGGCAAATTGACTAGAGAATTGTAACTGGCTTGGGATCTGAAATTGAAAGCTCTAGAAAACTCTTTGGAAGACTGAAGCTTTAGATAGAGAGAAGATTGAAAGTGAATGAGTGAGTTGAAATGATCGAAATCCTTCTCTATTTATAGGAGTTCCAAAGACAGACTTCTGTCAGAATTCGGGCAGAATTCGGGCAGAACTCTTTGAGCAAATCTCGGTCAAATCCGCAACTGCAGGAGGACCAAGTTCCAGAGTTTCAAAATCACAACGGCCACTAACCAAACTCTGGCCGAACTCTGGCCGAGTTCTGTCAGGGTTAGGTTAGGGTTTTAAAAATAGGTTTTGGTGATTTTTGAAAACCTTTTTGAAAACCTTTTTGTAAACATTTTGATAGGTTATTTTAAAAATATTTTGAACTATTTTGGGGATAGCCTATTTGCCAGTACAACTCGGTGTACAACATATTCCTAGACTCAAATAAAATAAAAATTACATTGCATAGGAAATACAGACTCGAGTAGGCAAACAGATCTTCAGTCTTAAACGGTGTGGATAGCCAATCTTGCTTATGTCCAAAAAACCGAGATGTCCCAACTAGCTTTGTATATCCAGACAGAGTTTGATCAATTATTAAAATCAGGTTGACCATATGACCAATGGGCCAACAAATTCTACATCACTGCCACATATGATAGAAATTTTGATAAAAACCACCATTATAAGGCCATCTCCAATGAGGATTTCTAAAATTAGGTTTCTATCATACTTGTCATTGCAGTTGATGAAATTTTTTATCCTAGTTGATAGGGTTTCTATATAGAAATTGCACACGCACAAAATACTCTCCAATGGTTCTCCATTTCTATCGTACATGGCAACAAATGAAATGATCAATTTAATGGTGTGGGGCCCAATATTAATTGGTATGAGAGATATCAATTTTCTATAAGAGTTTCTACATGGAGAAACTCTCCATCCTATATCACCATCACAAAGGATAAAAATTGTTATAGAAATTCTCATTGGAAGCTATTTTTTTCTAAGTGGATTTCTACCATAGAAATATGGGAGATAGAAACCCCTATTGGAGATGGCCTAATTATTTTTTTCTAAATTGGATTTCTACCGTAGAAATATGAGAAGATAAAAACCCCACTTGAGCTGGCTAAGAGCATGAATAGTAAGGTTCAACCCAATTTCTAGATTCAGAATGTTGGATAATAAGGTTTAATTGGAGATCTATAATGGTTCCGTCCCAGGCATAGAAGCTGTAATACCCCGTTCCAACAACTTGTCTGTTCCTCGTTGCAACACAGCGAGCGCGGTTAAGAAACACTATCGCTATCGATTTTTCGGGACCGGTTGAATCAAGATCCTTTCCTCGTAATGAAATGGCTTCTTCGGAATCAAGTCCCATATTCAGTAGGTTGTGCCTCGATGATGGACTCTGCGGCTAAGTCGGAAGAAACCTCTCGTTGCTCTATTTTTTATGCAGCACTTACATCTTTGCCTTTGATTTTATGAATATGTTCGAGAATATTTTCGATGGATTTCATTACTTGTGTTTTTCGAACTTCGTATTTCATATCGAACTCGGAATAGAAGGATATAGTGATAATTCGTTGCTTATGCGATATCAGGTGATCGCGTAGGCGCAGTCTAGTGAAACCAATATTTTCTCTCACCTCAAACAAATCAAAGTGAGTAGCTGGACCCTTCTTCCTTTGACGCTCTTGTCCTTAAATCAATCGATAGAATGTTGGTTGAATATGCATGAATGTGAATACTTGTTTTCAATGAACTGTTGTACGAATCCTCACGTATACTGGCTATAGAACAATACATGTTTACATTGCATAGAACTGTTATAAAACTATTATACAATAAAATTGTCCACATGCTTACGTATGTCATGCCTTCTATAGAACTATGTTAAATAAAGGGAATGAATCAATGAATGAACATTGCAAGATGATAAGGCGGGACACACTGAATTTGATTAAGTTTTATATGAAATTGTAGATCATGCTTGAGTAATTAATTTAGTCTAACACGATCATGGACAATCTGTGCACAAGGGCGATGTTTCTTTGGACGGTATCCTGGGGCCAGGACCGATTCGGCCTAGGGGAAACACGATATAGCTGAGCTGGGTTTAAGAAACAGGTAATTCGGAGACTTTCAGCGGGGCTCGCTACTTGTATTGAAAAGATCCCGTCTAACCAGGCTATGTCCAGGATGGCTAGTCAATGTCAGTGACTTCCACAACACACACTGGTTCTAGTTATCGTTAACAAACTGGAAAGAAAGATTATGGTAATCTTTATATTTCAACGACACGCTCTGTCATGTATAAGTTATAACGTTGCCTTGTTTATGTCTTATCAAACTGCTTATATGAAACTGACTAGGATGGCAAGAAAGATCACTAAAATGTGTTGTATGTTCAACATAACTTCTTGAACCAAGTGATAGCGTGAAATTTAATTAATCATTTACCAATACACGACATTGTATTGATCCTCGCTCTCTACAGGTGTTGCGAACCAAAGAGATGTGCTGAACAATTGAAGGCGACGTACGAACCATTTGAAGCATAGCTAGAGTGTGAAGGCGCACTCAACTCTTTTGAAGACTCTACTCCAGTCCAAAGAAGATGACTCAACTCTCCCTCATCAAAGGTGTCTTGAATGTTTTTGTTCTATAAAGGGGTGTGATGTATGGAACGACTATCTCATCGACATTTATTTTATAATTGAGTCAGTTTGTAAACTCGCACAACAACTTCTCTTTTGTATATGTATCAATGTAAATGTACTTTCAGAATTTAGCAGTGAAAAGAAAGTTACTTCTATACAGATCTACTCTACATACTCTCTTATATGTCGTGTTTCAGATAACCTCATGTAACTGCCTTGTGTGAGCGTAATTCAGACCCACACGGAATCATGAACGACGGACGACTATAGATTCTACTGAATTGGGACATGACATAATGGTATCAGAGCACGGCTTTACATCATTTGGACTTCCGTCTTGAGTCTTGAAAACCTTTGACCTCGTGTCGATGAGATGAGTTAGTCCATATAGTGAGTCCGTAATATTTTCTAAGACTAATTTGAGTTGCATTTAATTTTCAGAAGTTGGAGAAGCTGCGGTCGCGAATGAAGATAGTGGTTCGAGCAGCTTGAGTAGCTCAAGGGCTGAACCCTCAAACGCTCCCATGGAACAGATGTTGCGCATGGTAGAAGCGCAACAATGGTAGGCCGAGGCCAATTAGCGCCAGAATGAGCAACCAATGGCAGGTCAAAAATCAATAGAAGCAGTTTGATGCACAATTCAAGTTGCAGTAGAAGCAGCTTGATACTCTTCAGTAGATTGTTCAGACAGTTTTCGCCAACGACAATCTACGACGACACATGTCGTAACTGAGCCTACGGCCCAACCTATTAAAGTCGAATTGGAAGATCCCGAGCGTCAACCTACAGCATCAAGAAGTTATAACTTTGAGGTGTCAAAATTCAAAAAAAATTATCGCACTTCCTTCAGCGGCACCGAGGATCGTTATCCGGCAATCGATTAATTAGAGGAGTTGGAAGATCATTTCAAACTTCTAGGCATCGAAGAGTCCAAGAAAGTCTCATGCGCTCAACTTCAACTCTGATTGAACGTGCACGACTGGTGGGACATGAAAAAGTGAGCAATCGATGCGACGACGAGATAACGGGGATCACTTGGGCCACTTTCCGAAAGACGTTCGAAATCGAGTACCTTTTCACAACCGATCAACAAGAAAATGTAGATGAATTTATGCAGCTAAGGCAAAGGAACATGACGGTGCGGCAGTATGCAGCTGAATTCAACAAGTTTGTAAATTGGTTGCAGCATTTGTGCCTACTACGGAGAGTCACGCTCGACGGTTCGAAGTGGGTTTGTTGTCCTCTATCTCTACCCACGTGTCGGTACCGGAATACAAGACCATGGACGAGTCTCTGAATCACGCTCTTTGCCTTTAGCGCCAATACCCTCCAGTCGCTACCGGCACTGTGCATACCACCAATCACAAGCGCCCTAGCCAGGGGGAGGTAACAACACAATTAAGCGTCCAAACAATAGTCACTAGGGCGAATATCAATGACGGAACTCATGGTCTCGCTGTACCCGATGTCACCGATTCGGTCAGACCATCAACGACTGCCAGATACCTGAAGGTGGATGCTGGAATTATGGTAAAAAGGGCCACATATGTACTGATTGTCTGTCTAGAAGACCAAACCCAACTATGCCTCCACTGTATCATCGTCCAGATAATCAAGGCTCGGTACCTCGAGATCCCAGCCCGCACAAAAAAATGGTCAAGATCGACATCCTAATGCCCAAGGATGCGTCTATGCCATAACTCGAGACGAGGCGTTCGTCTCAGATACAGTCTTGACAGGTATATTACTTTTCAATAATAAGCCTGCTCGTGTACTATTTGATTCCGGTTCCACACATAGTTTCATATTGTCACGCCCCGATTTTGCAGAACCGTTCATCTGCATGAGCTTAGGTTGCGCTCACACAAGACGGATTCCATAATGGCCAATATCAGGCTAAGCTATGGGGTCGTCGCACAAAAGTCCCAAGCAAAAAAATTAAATATTTCAAAGTTATGTATAAAATGATACTCTTTATTGATATTAAAAATAAGATTACAAGGACGCGAGGCCGAGTTTACAAGCCACTCAAGCTCACATTCCTTGAATACAATCACTCAGCTCTCTCTTATCTCTCAATTACAATAGATCATGCATCAGGGCATACAACTAGAAGAAGGCGATGTCCATACATTACATCCTGTATAGGTGAAGTCTTCAATACGGCCGTACGTCTCGAAATGCCAAGAAACTCCATGCCTTAGTATGTCAAAGTAAGCTCTGCCTCGAACGAGCAGGTACCTGTAACCTATGCATAAAAACTCGTAGGGTATCAGCACACAACCGTACTGGTGAGTGAGTCCCTCGCTCACCCATACAAAACTAACATGTTATTTTAGTAAGTACAACTTATTCTTTTTGTGGTATTTCTAATCTTGCCTTAGGATCAGTTTTAAGACACACTCCTGGTCTACTTTATGACACATCAACGTAGTCGTGTCTTAAAACCCATTCATGTAACAACATCAGGTCGTGCCTCACAACTTAATAAAATTTACTCAATGCTTGCCTTATGGCCTTTCTCCGTTTCACCGTACAACTTGCTTAATCATACACTATTGAACTCGGTGACCACGAATCAAAATACGACACCGCATCTTATGAGAAGCATGTGTTTCTGCTATAGCCAATTCTTATGCTCCAAACTTGTGTTGTATACTGTGTACCCATTTTTTTGTCACGCCCCAGTCCCAAAATATGCGAAAACAGGCCACGTGTCAATAGCCAGCTACGCATTCTTGCAGACTCCAGTCCAACTCGAATACGTATAAGCTGTTAAGTGTCTAAGTATACATAGTATACATCCACAATTCTACTAATCTACTAAGAAAAATAGATATGTAATACTACAGAAAGATGATAAGAAGGCATCAACTGATGATACCTGAAAGAGTAATCCGACGAAGTAAACCCTCAATATCATATGTCAGATCTCAGCATATACCTGGAAGGAAACCAGGTCCTCAGTGGGATGTAGCAAAATATATAATATACATACCGAAATAAAGTATTGTAAATAACATGTAAAGGGAGTAAACATTGTTAGCCCAATGATTACATCATATTTTTGAATATGGCTAATCAATTAAGTTTAACTATTAAAGTCATTAATATTCATATAATCACTAATTTTGTTGCTACTTAAACATAGTATTGTCCTTATGTTCACTATATCAATATTGCTATGCTTGTATCATATTGCTTTGTTCGTCTAACATGTTCTTGTAAGACATGCAGTAAGCATGATTAAGCTTTGTCAAAGCAGGACATATGCAATAGAGAATTAATGATGGGCCAAAGATGGTATTATATAAGAAGATTTCTCTGAATCACCCAACGACCTATCCGGGACCTCGTATTGGGGGTTCTGCTGCCCGGTCAGCGGACAGGGGTCGAGGGGGCAGCGCCTCCCATGAGGGTTCGGGGTAAAGCCTCCGAAAGGTATTCAGATTTCTAGATCTGTTTATCTTTGGACGATTGTCGTCAAAGAAAAATGCTTCTTCAATGTCAAGAAAAAGGCGTCATCATATGGGTTATTGGTTTTCATATTTATTCTGTATTTTTCTATTTATTGAGTCTAGATTATTTGTGAGTCAGGATCACTGGCAATTAGAAGTCTATCTCAACCTATCTTGATTCGTTCTTTAAACCGAACCAAACCCAATTGAACCAAAAACCAACTTAGGTTGAACCAGAACCAAAGGAACCGAACTCGGCCAGAGTTCTACCTGAACTTGGTCCACTTGAATTTCTCCTGGTCAGCAGCAAATTTCTACTCCTTTGGATCTGCAACTTTCAAAATTATGAACATTAACCCTACCGAGTTCTGCCCGAACTCTGTCTCAAAAATTCCTATAAATAGAGAAGATTTTGTCATTTCTAAACACTTAATCCTTCTTCATTTTCTATATCTATTCAAAAGTCTTCCTATTTACCAAGAGCTTTAAATTATCCTATTCCCAAGACAACTCCTATTCTTTTAAGTGCCGGTGGTTTCCGATTAGGAGTATTTGAGTTGTACAAGCTTGGAGTATAAAAGCTTTCTTCAGAAAGGTGTTGAAGTTTGTTCGTGAGCTTCGGATTAAAACACGACGGTGTTGAAGCTTGTTTGTGGGCTTCAGATAAAAATATGACGGTATTGAAGTTGACGTATTCTTCGGAGCAAAACACGTGGTGTAATCTCTATTTCAAATAGTAGATACAATATCGGGTTGAGTACTCGAGACTGGACTAGTCCTCTTAGAGGGAAACCAGTATAAACCTTGGTGTTTGCGTTTCCTTTTCTTAACTCATTTACTTTACACATTTACTTATATACTGTATGCTTTATATTTGTTTAGTCACTACCATAAATATTTTTAAGTGGTGATTATTATTCCACTGCATACATGCACTCTATTCACCCCCTCTAGAGGTGCTCAACGTTCCTACAATTGGTATCAGAGTGGGTTCTCTTTATATAGGTCTTGCTTGATCATACCAATTGATTCTACAATTCGTATCAGAGCAAGGACTACATTGTCTGGCTTAACATCCTTAGAGTAGATCCTTATTATCAATTTTTAACCTCTGATTCCAATTTTCTACAATTGGTATCAGAGCGGGTGCTTGTTATATAGATATTACTGCTTATACCAATTTCCCCTACAATTGGTATCAGAGCAGGTTATATTCAAATATAACACTCTAGAGAGTATACATATGGCAGCCATGAATTCAATATTCACAAGTGAAGGACAGTTCACAAGTAGATCTCCACTATTTGATGGAATGAACTATACTTCTTGGAAGACACGGATGAGCTTCTATCTGAAGTCTCTAGATTTTGACTTATGGTCAATTGTTTGCAACGGCTACAAAAAGCCTACTATTACCTCTATTCTTACTTCCTCTATTATTAACAAGCCTTACTATAGTTACACAAAGGAAGAGAAGATGTTAGCTAGCCTTGATGCAAAAGTAATGCATGCTTTCTATTGTGCTGTAGACTTTAATGTATTCAATCTTATTTCTACTTGCACTACATCTCATAAAATTTGGAAACTTCTTGAAGCTACTTATGAGTGCAGGTATAAAATCAAAACTAGCAACTCCAGAGAGAAGGATAGTCGTCAAAATGATGCAAATGTGTGCATGATGGCATCAAGATTTAAGATTCAACATAACCCTATATATGAAGAAAATCTTGTATGTGACAACTGCAAAAAGATATGCCACACACTACCAGAATCTGTTGAATTAGCGACGTTCCCAAACGTCGCTAAACCCAGTAAAAATGTCGCTAATTTATTTTAGCGACGTTTCTAGTGACGTTATATAAACGATGGAAAAAAGCGTATCGCTAATCGAAAAAATATCGTAAAACGTCGCTATGGCGACGTTAATTAGCGACGTTGTTAAGGTTGCTGCTTAGCGACGTTATTTGCGACGTTTGTGTGTGGTCGCTAATTAGCGACGCTATTTGCGACGTTAGTGTGTGGTCGCCGTTGAGCGACACTTTAGCGACATTCTGGCGACGATGTGGTGACATCAGATTCGGTGCTACATCAGCAATTTGGCGACGTCATTAGCGACGTTTCGTTGACACGTCAATAATTTAGCGACGTCTCTAGCGACGTTAATGAACGTCGCTACAGTGTAGCGATGCTTATTAACGTTGCTAAAAACGTTGCTAAGTTAAAAAAATATAAAAAAATACAGAATCCAGAATGCAAATGGAGCTCGAGCTTGAGCCAAAATATAGAATCCAAAATACAAAATACAGAATCCAATCCCTGGGTTCGTCGACCCCCTCGGTGGAACACTCAACACCGGCACGCACAATACAATCCAGAATAGACAAATTATAAAGAACAAATAATATCCTAAATGAATAGTATAAGGTACAAATACAAAAACAAAGTCCAATATCCTCAAATACGTACAAAGTAAAAATATAAAGTCCTCAGTCCGAAAATATAAAAACAAAACTACTGATCGCCTTGAGCTGAAGTTGGAGAAGGAACGCCACCAGATGACTGTCATCGTAATGCCAAGATCGTCTGATACTCCTCCGGTGACAGAAGGTTGACGAGCATGTCCTCCCGTGCACCGTCGGATGTAGACGATACTCCCAACGTACCAGCAGACGGTCGCTCCGTAGCCATCTCGCAGAACTGCTGCATCTGTTCGACCAACCGCTGCGTAGTCTTCTGCGTAGTGCGGGTCATCTGTCGCAGCGCCTCAGTCGTCTCCTCAAGCCTCTCAAAATGTGAGATGAGCACAGAATCATCCGTATGCGGCTGCGGATGCGACTGTGATGCCACCATCCTCTGCAGCATCTCGTCACGCAGAGCTGTAATTTGCGCATCGACACTCTGCTGGTGGAGGAGCGACTTCTCAGTCTGTGCGGGGCCGGGCACACTAGTGGCGGTCGTAGAGGCTTGTGACGTAATGAAGGCACCATAGGAGCTCGTACCATAGTACATACCCCTATGCATGCCACCAACGACCCTCATCCACAGCTCATCATCTGACTGAGCTGCGACGGTCGGGGGCTGCTGGGAAGTGCTAGCACCATCTCCTTCTGAACGTGTCGGCCCGGCCTCCCTAAGCCTCAAAAACTCGACCTAGAAAATATTTATACGAATTCTCTACGTAACTAAAAATTAATAATAATGAACTAGCATTAAGTAAAACTTCAAAAACTCGTCCTAGAAATAACATCTATATGATTTCTCTATATAACTAAAAATTAATATTAATGAACTAGCATTAAGTAAAACTTACGTAGGTGTCCCGGGCCTTGTCGTCAACGAACCGCTCCCCCTTCGTGTGCATGGCGAGGAACAAGGTCACCATATTCAGGTCCTCTCCCGATTCAACGTATTACGAAATTATTATATGATTTGTCAGTTAAGTTGAAAGAAATATATTACTATAAAGTATTATTTATGAGTATACGACGAGATATATACCATATGAGTGAAGAAATCCATGATGGACCGTGACCCACCACACCACTGCGACCCCGCCTATCGTGCTCTTTTAGATTTTGTGGACTTCTCCTTGTAGGTTCCCTTCTCGAATCTCCTCTTCATTGCCGTCCAGTCGACGGCAGAGATCCAACCCTGAATAGGCTCTCCTCGGCGCTCGCGATCCTTTTGGTCGAGTATCGCATCCCTAATGAGCTTGCTGGCGACGCTGGAAAAAATAGACTCGACAGCAACGACGCGGTGGGAGGGAAGAAGTAAGTCCGCTGAAAAATCATAGTAGTACGTAAGTTATAATATAACATACTAAATGTTAAAAGGAAATAAACTTTTATGTACCGAGAAGTGCTCAAACTAGAAGGCCTTCTTGTCGGTCGGGACATCCCTCCAGTTGATCCAAGGCCCCCCGTAGTTCTGCCGCAGGAATATACCCAGCGACCGGTGTACGAAGGAGGGATAATACCTGTAAAATGTAAATTAAAATTTATTAAACAAGTTTATAATAAATTTAAATAAATTAAATTCAATAATTTTACTTACCGCTTGGTTCGAGTACATGCCCAAATATCCAACCTCAGATCCCCCTCCGGGCGACCTGGAGGATCTGTCTCAAATGGGAGCTGCCCCGCCCCCTGCCCCACCCCCTGCCCATACCCTGCCCACAGCCTGCCCTCGGCCTCGCCCTCGGCGTGGGCCTCGCCCTCGACATGGGCCTCGCCATCGCCCTCACCCTCGGCGTAGGCCTCGGCCTCGGCCTGCTCCTAAGTAGTAGGGTCGGCCTCTGGAATACTCGACGGTACTGGCTGCGTAGAAGAAGAAGGCCCTAGCCCGAAACTGCTAGAGCCGGGTATGGAGCCACTACCGGCGACTAGACCGCTAGTGTATACTGGAGTACGGGGGGATGAGGAGGAGTCGATAGGAGGTGTGGTAGATGGAGACTGTCGGCCTCGTCGACTCCCACCAGCACCGGAACCAAAGGATCCACGTTGAGCCATATCTGAAAAATACAGAAGTAAACCATACTACATCTAAAAAACAAAAGTAAACCATACTACATCTGAAAAAAAAAGTAAACCATATTACATCTGAAAATTAAATATATTCAATCCTCTTCTGAAAATTTATCATGTTCCTCTTCCTCTTCCTCTCCCTCTTCACTTCTATCAACTTCCACTTCCTCTTCTGATACTTCTATCTCTTCCAATTGATGAAACATGTCATAAGGAACTTCCGTTGAGTCCACATTGACAATATTTGTAATAAGAGGTAGTTCGTCTTCCTGATAAGCTATCTCGTCGACATCGAAGGTATTTCGAGCTTTAGTCTTACAGACTGCCCACCAATCTGATCTCCCGACTCCTCGTTTTGTATAGCTGGTAAAGTAAACTAGCTGAGCCTGGATTGCTAGAACAAAAGGCTCATAAGCTTGATATCGACGACGATAATTTATGTCAACAAGACCATGTTTGTCAACTCTCCAACCTCGACCTTGGATCGGATCAAACCAGTCACATCTGAACAAGACGATCTTACAAGGTTCTACAGCATAATTGTATGTCAGTTCCACAATCTCCCGTAAGACGCCAAAGAAGTCATTGCCTGGGTCGACGTCTTTGTAGTTTGAAGATTTTATGCACAAACAGCTATTCTTCGTAGAATCCAAATCCAAGAAGTCGTCTCTTATTCGAGCATTTGTTGACTTGAACCTGAAGCCATTTATGCAGTAACTTGGCCAGGTCTTCACTTGATAAATTGGTCCCTTGGCTAGAGTTTTAATATACTCATTCTCAAGGATTACCTCCGGACGATCAACCTAAATACCAAATAAACGATGCTAACTTAATTATTCTGTGCAAGTATATACGTACAGAAAAAGTAAATTTTGAAGATATCTGTACATATGCTCTCAACCAAAAAGGAAAATGAAGTCTCATTTGCTGTTCTACTTCCTCCTCGGTTGCGTACGGATTGTTGGACGTTACCTCATCCTTAAACATGATGAAAAGCAACGAAGCATAGGTATATTAGTTATATTGAGAAACAACAAAGCACGCGAAATAATTTTACTTACCCCTCTAGCTTGTCCACTTCTTCCTCGACGCAGTTGACCAATACATATAACATTGCAGCGCTAACCTCGTCGTCATTTAGATATCATTTTTTTATTTTACCAGATGGTTTTCCGTAGGCAGTAAATACTTTCATCTTTCCCTCATTACCAACTTCATGGCCGTCGTCATTTCTGGGAGCTCTTGTTATGTTTGTAGCAATACGAGGCTGAAAATACATGGAACAGAAGTTTGAAATCTCCTCAAGGACATATGCTTCACAAATAGAACCCTCCACCCATACCTTATTTTTTACCTTCCTCTTGAGGTGGTTCAACTGTCGCTAGAACGGGTACATCCAACGATAACCGACAGGTCCAGCAACAAGAGCCTCATGGATAAGATGAATCGGCAAATGCTCAATTGAGTCAAAGAATGCAGGAGGAAAAAATCTCTCAAGTTTGCAAAGTGTTACCACAATGTCCTTCTCTTGCTTCTCTAAACGATCGACGAGCAACTTGCAAGAACAAAGATCTCTGAAGAATATGCTAAGCTCTGTCACCCAGACTACCGGCGGTAATAATTCCTGAAATGCAACAGGTATTAACCTCTCCATAAATACGTGGCAATCGTGGCTCTTCATTCCGGTCAGTTTACACTCCTTTATGTCGACATATCTTCTTAGATTGGAAACGTATCCGTCCAAAAATTTCAAGTCCTGGATCCATCTACAAAGTCTCACTTTGTCCTTCTTATCCCGCGAGTAGATTGCCTTAGGCCGCAAAAGCTTCTCCTTCCCGTTGTCTATCATATGCAATGTAGGGCGTCTGCATATTTCGGCTAAGTCCAATCTAGCCTTCTGATTGTCTTTTGTCTTTTCCTTGACGTCCATTACTGTATTAATTATGTTATCAAACACTTTCTTCTCGATATGCATGACGTCAAGGTTATGTCTAATCAGATTTGTGCTCCAATATGGCAGATCCTAGAATATACTCCTTTTGGTCCAGTTATGATCTTCGCCAAATCCTTCGCAACGGCTGCTCATTGTAGGATCTTCAATAGCACATGGGATTTCTTTTACTTGCTCCCATGTGTCATCTTCGGACCATATTGGCACGGATCACCCTTCTCCATAGCTCCGGTACGGAAAGCAATTCTGTTCCTACGGTACGGATGGTCTTTCGCCAAGAACTGCCGGTTACAATCAAAGAAGCATGTCTTTCCTCCGTGTCTCAAACGAAAAACCTTAGTGCGGTCCATGCAATACGGACATGAAAGCCAACCATGAGTGCTCCACCAGATAATATTTTATAAGCCAGAAAGTCGTTGATTGTCCATATTAGTGCTGCCCGTATCTGAAAATTCTATTTTTTCGAAGCATCATACGTGTACGCCCATGTTTTCCATAGCTGCTTCAGCTCATCTATCAACGGCTATAAGTACACGTCGATGTTCCTCTTTAGGTTGTTCGGAACGGGGATGATAATAGTTAAGAATATGTAAGGTGTCTTCATGCACATCCAAGGCGGTATGTTGTACGGAGTGAGGATTACCGGCCAGCATGAATATTGGGAGCCTGAAAGACCAAATGGGGTGAAACCATCAGGGCAGAGCCCCAACCTTACATTACGCGCATTAGAAGCAAAATTAGGATATGCTCAATCGAAGTGCTTCCACGCTTCTCCATCAGATGGGTGATCCAACACTCCTTCGGTCTGTTGTAGCTTGTGCCAACTCATATTTTCGGCAGTCTCTTTCACCATGAACAACCTCTGCAACCGCAGGGTCAACGACAAGTAGTGTATTGAAGCAGTCGGTCTTCTAGACTTGCCTGCAGCAGCTGGCTTGTAGCAATCAGTACCACAGAATCCGCATACTTCTGTATCCTTGTAATCTTTTTAGTAAAGCATGCATCCGTTCTGACAGCAATCGATCTTGTCGTATCCCATCCAGAGGGATCTCACCATCCTCTTAGAGCGGTAGAAGTCTTTCGGTAACTTGGCACCCTCCGACAAGATATCTGTAATCAACTCGAGCACTCTATTGTACCATTCTTGCGACATGTTAAAGTCAGACTTTATGCTCAAGAGCCGAGTGATCACCTCTAATGGTGAATGGTCCTCACAGCTAGGGTACAAAGGAGTCCTTGAATTCTCCAGCAACCCCATGAACTTCGCGGCATCGGCATTCGGTGCCTCCTCAGCTGCGTTACGATTGTATGGATCGAAACTAGGCCCCGCAGCATCGAAGACCATGTTCACGTACTCGTTGTCGACACCAGTTCGGTTGTGGACATCCACATAAGGCTCCACATAAGGCTCCGCTTGGAACACTAAAGGTACAAGCTCTTCGTGTGCGGTCCATTGGTCGTAATTCGAAAGGAAACCCTTTGTGTATAAGTAATACGTCACATCCAATTTTGGTTAAAACTTCATGTTCCGCCATTTTGCACACGGACACTTAATATCCATGCCGTCAATGGATTGAGGAAACGCCTTCACGAATTGGAGGAATTGTTCTACTCCGACGATGTATTCATCTCGCACACCGCACTTGTCATCTCGAATGCGGTTGTACATCCACGAACGGTCTTGCAGATACATAGATATAGCCATTTCTAGATATCTGCAAATATGAATAAACTTCAAAACTGAAATGAATATACTACATACTACATACATACATATATACTACGAGCCCTCTCGGTGCCCCACCCCGAGCAGCAGACCCCAACCCCACGAGCAGCAAGAAGGTCCTAACCCGACGTACGGCCGTGACTCGGGACCATTCCTATGAGTATCGGGATCAAGGAAAATAGCGATGGCATTAACCAACCAACAAAACTACTTGTTACAAATATCGTCACTATCGGTGGTTTCGAATCGGAGAATCAGATTTTTCGGTATCGGAAAACAAATAATTATTACTAAATTATCTGATTTTTCGGAACTATCGGTGCCCCTAACCCAGCCCCCGTGCACCCCTCCCCCCCTACACCACCCCTAACCCTAACCCGAACCCTATCCCTAACCCCTCTCCCACCAGCCCCCCTCCCCTCTCCAGCCCCCTCACCCCCCTGTTCCCCTTCCCCACCAACCACCCCGAACCCGAACCCTAACCCTCCCTCCAGCCCCCCTCCTCACCCCCAGCCGCCCTCACCCCCCACCCCTCTTTCCACACACACACCCACCCCTAACCCGAACCCTAACCCTCCTCTCCCCCTAGCCCCCCTCCTCACCCCCAGCTGCCCTCACCCCCCGTCCCACCCCCCCAGCCACCCCCCACTCACCACCCAACCACCCGCATCCCCCCTGCCCCTCACCCCCCATCGGACCATTCCTCACCCCCCAACCACCCGCACCCCCCTGCCCCTTCCCTCGAGCCACCCGCACCTCCCAACCACCAACAACCAAAATAGAGAGAGAGAGGGGAGTCACATACCGGAGAGGGAGGAGAGTCGTCGGAGAGAGTGAGAGTCGTCGGAGAGAGTGAGAGCGCCGGAGAGAATGAGAGCACCGGAGGGGGGAAGGAGAGAGAGTGAGAGAGTAAAATGTGGAAAAATGAATCGTGGGGGGATTTAATTAGAATTCAGCGACGTTCATCCTAACGTCCCTAAATTAGTCGCTATTAGCGACGTCATATCGACATTTCACGACGACTAGCTCATATAACTAATATACGTCGTTGTCACGTCGCTATGTTCGTTGCTAGTAGCGACTATTAGCGACGTTTCACTTAAACGTCGCTAATGTGCAAGATTTTGCGACGTTATACGAACGTCGCTAAATTTACGTCGCTAATGGAACAGATTTTAGTAGTGACATCAAAGAAGATTGTACTACTGCTGAAAGGAAAGTCACTATGAACGATCAAACGAAGGAAGACCATCATCTCATAAGTATGCTACCACGAGCATATGGTGCAAAAGTGAAGCAAGCGACTCAAAAGAAGAAGATAGACCTCGTCAAGCTGCAAATATATGCACAATGGCATTATCTAGCGAGGTACAGAATAATCCCCTTCTTAAAGAGAATGAATTATCTTATGATGAATTATCTGATATTTTCCATGATTTATTTACAGATTACAAGAAGGTTCTAGATAAGTATAAGCAAGCTAGAAAGGATATTCTATCCTATAAGCGTGAGAATGAAAAGCTTACTTACTTATTGAATGATGCTGAAAATACTTCTCCTTATGATAATTCTACTAAGATTTCCATACTTAAGTCTCGATTGCATGAAGCACTTGATTGCATTGAGAAAAGTACTCAAGAAAATGCTAAACTTAAGGAGGAATTAGAATCAGAAAAGAAGAAGTATTCTATTGCTTCATGTAGAATTGATGCTCTTACTGCTAAATATGATGAAATCTGTGCTAACTCTAAAAAGTTAGAGATTAGACTGGGAAAGCAGGTAGCACAACATACTACTCAGTCTAACACAAGACATATAGCACATCACAAAGTCACACATGTCAGATCATCTAGAAAGGAAGCAAACAAAGCTAAAGCTTCACACAACCATGTTTTCTATTACAAGCATCCACGTACATCATATCACACCACTGCACGTTCTCATACTGTTGTAAAAAGAACTATTAATACTTTCTGTCATTATTATGGTATGAATGGACATGTTTCTCACTACCAAAATACAACCATTTGGCGACGGACCATTAGCAACGGATAATGGCCGTCGCTAATAGCGACGGACTACCGACTAAGTACAGACTGATTGCCGTCAAAAAGTTGACAATTTTTTTTTAATTTTAAGGGTGAGCAAAAGTCGCCAGTCCATCGGTAAGTCGTCAGAAATATAGCGACGCATCATGAAGCCGTCGCTATGCCGTCACTTAGTTGTCAAAATTGGCGGGAAATATTGAAAAAAATTCGTAAAATTTTTTTCGACCACATACCGACGGCTATTCCGTCGGCCATCTAAGGGGATATAGCGACGGACTAGCGTCGGCTATATCCGTCGCTAGTCCATCGCTATATGTCAGCCCCAACTTAAATTTAACCGACGGGGGAGAAACTTTTCATTCCTCCCAAATTCTCTCTCTCTCTCTCTCTCTCTCCGGCACGCGCAGAGCTCCCTCTCTCTCTCTCTCCAGGTAATCCCCTATCTCTTTCTCTTTCTCTTTCTCTCGGTGGTCGGGGCGGCAAGGGCCGGCGGTGGTGGAGGTGGGGGTCGCTGGGGGGGTAGGGAAGCGGAGGGGCCATTTCGGGGTGGAGTGGTGGAGGTGGGGGTCGCGGGGGGGGGGAGAGGGGATAGGGCAGCGGGCCGGGAGGTTGGGCAGTGGAGGGGGGTTTCGAATTCAGGGTGGGGTGATGGAGGTGGGGGTCGCGGGGGGGGAGGGGGTAGGGCAGTGGGGGGTTGGACAGCGAAGGGGAGATTCAAATTCGGGATAGAGGTGTTGGCCGGGGGTCGGCGGTGGGGGGGTAGGGCAGCGGAGGGGGGCCGATGGTGGGGGTGGTGGTGGTCGGCGATGGTGGGGGTGGGGGTCGGTGGGGGGGATGTAGGGCAGCGGAGGGGTGCCGGGGGAGGGCAGAGGCCAGCCGGGGCGGGGGGGGGGGGGCTGGGGGTGGGGGCGATGGCCAGTCGAGGGTGGGTATCGGTGGTGGTGGGAGTAGGGAGTTGGGGGCCGGCGGTAGTAACACACACACACACACACACACACACACACACACACACACCGAAACAGAAATTTTTTTAAAACCGAACCGAATCTCTTAGTATATATATATATATATATATATATATATATATATATTTTTTTTTTTTTATATATATATATATATATATATATATATATATATATATATATATATATATATATATATATATATATATATATATATATATAAACTTTGGACCGAAATCCCTTAGTATATAAATTAGTATATATATAAGATACTTCTCTTGCGAAGTAGAATACCATTGCAAGGTGAACTATATGATCTGACATAGAACATTAAGTATCTTAATGTTCCCGAACCGAAATCTTGAGCTAGAATACCATTGCAAGAGAAGTATCTTAATGTTCTATAGCTCTTGAAGACAGACTGAACTGACATATAACATTAAGATACTTATCTTGCGAAGTAGGTTATGAACTCGATACGGCCGATACCTATCGGATATGGCCGATACCGAATCGATAAATCAAATACGAACCCTAGCTATATGGTCGATACCTATCGGTTATGGCCGATACCGAATCGATACATCAAATACGAATCCTAGCTATAAGGTCGATACATATCGGATAGTACGATACCAATTCGCTAAGGCCAATACCCATTTGATATGGCCCATACCAAACCTATAGACCGATACTAATCTGATACGGTCGATACTAAGTACATCCGGCCTATACCAACGGATCTACTAGTTACTGCACGGTGGGCCCCGAAGTACCCCCGGACTCAGTTACATCCGGTTACTGGTGAGTACATGATTATATACTAATTTTGTTTAGTATGTCTTACGATACAGATTTTCACATCCAATCTGTGATGGATCGTTACTTCGTTGATCGTACATGGATGTACAAATGACAACACGAGAGCAGAATAGGTATAAGTGATAATTTTTAGGCAGGCATGGAAGTGTTTCTTAAGTATGCCATGAGCAAAGCTCAGTACTTGGACGGTAACAAAATCAAGTGTCCATGTGGTAATTGCCGTAATTGACGTTACGAAGAGTGGTGATTGTGAGAGATCATTTAACCCGTAAGGGTTTCGTACGTGATTTCGGCCTGTGGTGATCGCAAGGTGAACTATATGCGGAAAGACAGGTTGTGAATGCTGCTACTTATGCTTTTGATGATAATGCTGCAACGAATTTTTTCATCGAAGACGACGGATGCTCTGTTGATTATGGAGACCTGCAGAATCTTGTACGAGATATGGTGTATGATGCGGCATGGCCTAATTTTGATCCGGAGGATCCTAATCCTGAGGCGAAGGAGTTCTATGATATGTTTCAGGATACAGATACTCCTCTATATCCTGATTGTGAGACTCATTCCGTACTGTCAATGACGATGCAGTTGTTGAACATAAAGTATAATTTTAACTTGCCACATGCTTGCTATGATCGTATTACACAACTAATCAAGGAGTTATTACCGAAGGAATCAAAAGAGATCCCAAAAAACTTCTACAAGTCAAAGATGATGGTCCGACAACTAGGATTGGGGTACGAGAAGATAGATTGTTGTCGTAACAGATGCATATTATACTACAAGGAGAACAAGGACATAGAAAGTTATAGCTTCTGTAATGCAAATCGTTACAAGCCGGTGCAGGAAAAAAAAAGTCAACTAGAAAACGACGTTCTTACAAGTATATGTATTACTTTTCGATCATGAAGCGCTTGCAGAGGATGTATATGTATCTGAATACAGAAGAACACACAACGAAGAACGCACAAAGGATGATGGAGAATTGTCACATCCTTCGGATGGAGAGGCGTGGAAATATTTTGATTTGTGTCATCCAGATTTTGCTGCAGAGCCTAGAAATATACGTCTGGCGCTATGTTCTGATGGATTCGCCCCTTTCGGGCAATCAGGATATCAATACTCCTGTTGGTCGATCATTCTTACCCCTTGCAATCTGCTACCATGGATGTGTATGAAGACTCCTTATATGTTCTTGACAGCTATCATACCAGGTCCCAAGAATCCGATGAAGAACATCGATATATATATTTACAGTCGTTGGTGGATGAGCTGAAACAGCTGTGGGAGATCGGCGTCGCGACCTATGATATTACCAGAAAATAGAACTTTCAGATGAGAGCTTTACTGATGTAGACAATCAATAATTTTCCAGCATACGGTATGCTATCGGGATAGAGCACTCACGGCACCATGTCTTGTCCGATATGCATAGAAAATAGTAAGGTGTTCCGCCTTAAGCATGGAGGAAAAACTTCTTTCTTTGACTGTCACTGTCAATTTCTGCCTGCGAGTCATCCTTGGAGAAAGAACAAGGACGCATTCAGAGCTGAAAAACAAGAATTTTCTCGTCCGCCTGCCAGATTGTCGGGATACGATATTTGAGAAGATGTAAAGGATTTGCCCACCGTAATTGAAGATCCATCTAACAATCGTGTCGAGGGGTTCGACAAAGCCATAACTGGACCAAACAGAGTATCTTCTGGTACTTACCTTATTGGAAAGATAATCTTATAAGACATAATCTTGATGTCATGTATATCGAAAAAAATGTGTTCGATGATGTCTTCAATACCGTCATAGATATTAAAGGAAGGAAGAAGGACAATCCAAAAGCAAGACAAGTGTAAGCCCCCTGAATTTCAGGAATTTATTTTTGATTTTTTTTTCTAAAAAGAATTATTTGCGATAATAAATTCTTTATTGATTATTTTATCATTAAATACTCTTTTCCGTGCCTTTAATTCCTGGAGCATCAGAGATGCCAATCTCTGGAAACTCCCTTCTTGAGTTTTGTAGTGGACCAGATTATCTTCATTTTGATATATGGTGTCCCACTCAAACTTGTTCCCTTGTGCTCTATTTGCTTCGCACAACTTTCGGGTCAATTTAGACCAATTTATCGTCTGCCGTAATTTGTGACTTAATTTTCCAATTTAATTTCCGGGCCCGACATCGGTCCAATCTGTTCGACCCAATATATGATCCTGGCCTGTTTCGAGCCTACTGTGCGCTCGCTACTTGCGTGCCACGAAATTGGTCACCCTTGTGCTCACATTCCATCCATGATTTTAATTAGTTTGAAATTATTAATTAATTAAATCTTGGTCCCGAACTTGTCCGAACTTGGCCCAATACCGATCCCGTTTGGCGTAGACCCTGTCATGTCCACCCATACACCCCACCATTTTATTGGTATTTTTCCCCATTCAAAAATACCCCTCTATATATATATTCATTATATATATGTGTATATAGATTACACTCTATATATATATGTATATATATACATGTAAATATCTCTCTCTCTCTCCTTATCCAAACACTCACACACACTCAACCTCACCTCACCTCACAGCAAAGGGAACCCCCCCCACCCCAGCCGACTTCTCCCTCTCTCTATCTAAATATCTCTCTCTCTAACTCTCTCTCTCTCTCTCTCATTTTCAAACACACTATCACCATCACTCCCCCTTTTCCCTCACAACCACACACCTCTCCCCTCTCTCCACCGACCTCTCTCTCTCCCTCTCACCATCACTCTCTCTCCTAGGTATGGAGAACACACACCCCCTCCTTTTACTACTACTACTACTACTGCTGTTATTACTCCTTCTTCTTCTTATTCTTCAACTCCTTCTTCTTTTCTTCATTTAACACACCACGTACCACCACCACAACCCCTGAGTTCTCCCTCGACCTTCACCTCCGCCGTGCCCCTGGCCGGAGCTCGACCTCCCCAGGCCGAGCAGCCCCCCGGCCGGCCTTGCCGTGCGCCACCGCGGGTGGCAGCAACAGCCGCAGAAGCATGCAGCAGCAGCTGCGGTTGCTGCAGTAGCAGCAGCAGCTGCGGGGCAGCAGCGCCGCCGCGCTCCGCCGCTCGTCGGAGTTCGCCGTAGCCGCCCCACAGGCCGGCGAGCCCCCTCGGCCAAGCTGGCCGCACAGCCGCGTGCGACAGCAGCAGCAGCGCGCGGTGGTCGCGCGTTCGCGCGCGCGTGTACGCCGTTGTGCACCGCTACGACGCCGTGGCTCGGCCTCCTTGGCCCCCGACCCCCTGGGCGACCTCAGGCGACCCCTCTTGGGTGGTCGTCGACCTTCCCGACGAGCCACGTAGGCGATTCGTGCGTTTCGTACCAAATCCCGTCGGCACGAGCTCGGAAACGAAGTCAAAAGTGCGCTCCGTCGCAGCAACTTTGCGTGCGTTTTCCGGGAGATCCGACCATTGGATCGGCGATCCGTCTGCTCCGTCTCCATCTCGGTATATCCCTCTTCAACCCTGTCAAGTTTCGTCCATTAATATTGTCGTTTGATACATCAAAACTGGCCACCAAGTTGACGTTTTAAATTGAACTGTTTTTGGACAGTTTTGTGACGCCAACTTCGCGGGTTCGTATCTTCGTCGTCGCAGCTCCGTTTTGCGCGCCGTCAGTTCCGGTGCACAGCTGGTATAACCCTCTTCCTGCCTCCTTTAGGTTTCATTTTATTATAAGCACGTTTGGTTGGTCGAATTCGACGCCAAAGTTGGTCGTCCGAATTCTTTAAATTGCACTTGTTAAATTCCAATTTTGAACCCGGGACTCCGGATTCAATTTCTGACACCACCAATAGACTTGTGGCGTCGTTCTGGCATGTTTTCATATAAAATTTGCCTGATTTGGAGAACGTGGGCCCTGGCACGCATTTCGGTACAAGGCGGGCCCCACCGTCCATATCAACGGGACTTTTTGACTTCGGCTCATCGGAATCCAATTCCGGACATACCGTTGGAATCGTCTCGTCAAAACAACTCCGTAGACATGTAGTTTGACGACTTTAGAGACCTTTGACCCTGACACGTTTTTCGGTGCAAAGTGGTTCCAACGGCGGACACCATTTTGGCCCGAAATTACCGTTTTGTCCCTGTGTCCAAATTGGACTTTTGGACAAGCTATCCTAGCTAATTTGACCATTCTGGACACGTTGGTGATATTTGTTTTATCATCCGACAATGTTGTAGATATTTTTATATGTCACCCTTAGTTATAATTAATTCTTATTGTCCGTATTTCGGAATTAGTACAACCTTATATTTTATTACTTAGTCTAGATTGATCCCATCTGACCAAGGTTGACCTATTGACCAAAAGTCAACTGAAGGTCAACCGTTGACCTAGTTTGACCGAGTTGACTTATTTTTGACCTAGTTGTCCTGGTGTGACTTAGTTGACCAATTGGTTAGAGTTTGACCTAGTTGACTAGATTATTGAACACGGTTGACCCGAGTTGACCAAGGGTTGACTTGGACCTAGAAGGACCTAGAATTACTTAGAACACATCGTAGATTACTTTTATTTCATGTTAGACACTTTGTAACCTGTGTTATTCTAAATAGGACTCTGTGACTTCAGTTTGGACCTTACACTTATCAGCAGCTGTTCAGGTTATCAGGCGAGTACATTCTCTGACCGTTTCATACTTGTTCAGGCTTTACTTCTTGCTCTAGATTACTTTACTTGTTGCTGTCACATTTGTAACACGGATTGGTACTATATGGATCTTTACATGAGATGTTATCCCCCTCGGGAGCATCGGGTACTTCATGTTATGTGTGTTTCACTATCATCATGTACACCTATGCTTTCATCATTCATGTGCACTCATGTGATCATGTACTCTCATGCTCACAGAGCTCTCATGTATACTATCATGTGCACCCTTTCATGGGCCCCATGTGATATCATGTACAATAACGTAACCTGTACAGATCCTTGTGTATTGATTGGGGATACGGGGGAGTGCTAGTAGTCGTGTGAACAATTCCAAAGTAGTGTATTCATGTGCAAACTCGATCATGTACAAATCCGTCCGTTCACATGTGCTATCTCGTACTCTGACTCACTAGCCACTGTTAGTTCTCTATTTATAGTAGATATTTCATTACAGCTATCTCTTTTACAGCGTATATTTCCTTTCAGCAGTTCATGTATCTTACTCTATTGCCTGTATCGTATTTCCTAACATGATATGAACTGTGTGAGATGTATTGTGCTCGTTCCTGTCCTGACTGGACCTGTTGATAAATTTTACAGATAGCTTGGAGGTTACCTGCTAGCCTAGAGGAGACACAGTAGAGGTTGGAGTAGATAGCTAGAGTTCTTCTTATTTATTTTTGGTTGTCCTGAGTTGTATTATTTTTATGCTTGTTGAGTTGGTGATGATTACACCGGGATTTATTTCTCTCTGTTGTACTTATCTTGTAGATTCATAGTTATCTTATCGTGCTTCTTCTAGTTTGGATGATTGAGTTGTATCCTGCTGTGA
This sequence comes from Iris pallida, assembly GCA_029216955.1. Lineage (NCBI taxonomy): Eukaryota > Viridiplantae > Streptophyta > Magnoliopsida > Asparagales > Iridaceae > Iris > Iris pallida. The sequence continues at coordinate 2,112,996 of JANAVB010008796.1, forward strand.
TTGTCCTCCGTACGGAGAGTATATCATATTGTATTTAGTTTTAACTGTGACCTAGAACAGCGTTCTACCGCCGACACTGCGGCGTAGGCTGGGCGTGGTTACGTACTTGTACCCGAACAGTGGGTGCGGGTCGTGACACGTTTTTAGTGGTGGCCCATGCAGGTCGAGTTTATGTAGTGGTATTCGAACTAGAGTATCACTACAGCCTGCGATAGGATTTGAGGAATATGCTTAGAGAGAGTGGATACTCAATCACTGCTAGGATACTTGAGAGATTCCTGGGATGACCCTTGAGAATCTCATTGTAAACTATCTCGATATTCGATTCCGACAGTTTCTGTCCACTTTCATTGTTCGTTGATAAATTTGATTCTTGGTAATTATTGTTGGTTTAATTTTTCTGTCAAGATGAAATTATACGGGTTAGATTATCTCAGTTATGGAATCTAAACTTCTACTGTCACATTAGCCAGCATGGTGAGGACATATAGTCAGATTTTGGATATATTTCTCGGGTGTGGGAATTTAAGGTTTTCGCAGCCATGCTAGCGGCAGAGCGAAAATTTTAAATACCATGATTCTAGAGGTATGTGCCTTAGTCAAGGACTCTGTGATTATAGTAGCCTTGCTTACTAGTATGACAAGGATTTAGAGTACCATGATTTTGGATAAACGCATATGATTATCAGATTGTACCTTAGATGCTTTTGAAAATGTTTTCTCTACTTTTGTTTCAGTCTTTCAAAAAAAATGATGAGTTTGTTGTTTTGTTTTTGTTTTGCTTTCTCATCGTTTAGCTTAGGAGTAGGAGTAGGAGTAGCTTAGCTGTTATTATAAACCTTTGTGTAACTTCCTTGTTATAATTTTCTTCCAAAAAAAAATGAATTGATGATTTTGCTAGACCTTATCTTAGATTTGATAGCATAGTTTTGATTTCAAAATGGTTCTCTTTTAAATTATTGAGCACAAAAAGATTTTATCATGATTTCTCTTGTCATTATTCCTTATGCCGCCATCATCCTTCGTCTTAATTTAAACTCTGTCCTAATTACATCAATCACTTGTCTCGTATCTAATTCTGTCAGTTGTACTTGAAACTTTGAACTTTGAAACTTTAAATATCTATATCTTATCACCTTGGAAAGGTCGAGGAAGTAACGTAAATCATCTAACTCGGAAAAGACTTGATTTATTATTTTGTGATAATCTTGCTAGGGGTATAATAAGATGGACCTTGATATAGGTTGGAATAGAGATGCGACTGAAATTGAGGATGAAATCAAGAGACCTATATTATCAGTCTAGAGACGAACACAATTAGAGAAATGTTCTTGTATGAATAAATTCATAGATGTACACTGATGAAAAAAATATATTCAAGGTCAACCTAGTTTTGGGAACTTGAGAAATTCTGGTTATTAACCTTGAGGTATTGAGCTTTAAGGCTATGATGTTGAATTTAGGAATTTAAATGATAGAGAGAAGATTTCAAGTATACGTGATGATGATATGAATTAAATAAAATATTGGTAAGATGATGACTAAGAACGGGAAGAACACAAGGATTTTGGAGTTATAGAAATTTAGAGATTTTGTAAATTTTTAAAATTTCAGGAGACTAATATTTAAGGTGTACGTTGAAGGAAATAGGAATGTTGATTTTATAATGGAGAATAAATTTGGTAAGGCCTACTGGTATTAGAATTGGATAATACAAGGGGAGCAAATTGAATAAGTTTAAGGACTCATAAGACTTGATTTAAAGATTTGGATCCAATTTAGGACAAGATGGAAGAATTTAGATTTTTGATAATTAAGTGGTTAGTGTTGATTCCTACTTGGAAGGGGTATACTTCATGAATAATGTTTTGGAATTTAGGAATTAAGCCTATGGTGATCATGGCAAGGTCAAATCTTTATGATAGAAGGGTATAATTTTGACGGTAGTCATATAAAGGTTCATTTTGGGACTTGTGAGATAAAAATATGATTGGCAAGTGGAAAAAAAAAATTGATAGTATCAGAGAAGGATGATTAACTTGACTTTCCTATGAAATCTTTTCTCTTGCTTCCCTTTAAACGAAGAAATTTGACTTATTACATATCTTTGAATCACCCTTTGAGTTTTCAATATCATTGAATCCTAGCTCCCTTAATCACGACCAATCAACCTTGATCATCTTTTCTTATCATATTAATATCTTGGGTCATACTCAATTAAATTAAATTTAATTATGACCTGAATCTCCATCCTTGTATGCTCGTGCTTAGACTTTGGTAATCTTGTTCTCCATCTTGTCCAAATTCTAATTTACTCAAATTGATCAACTTAGATCGTATCGAGACTAAATTTTCCTAATACATATATTGTGATTAGATTTCAATGTTGTTACCACTCGTGCTGTAATTTTCGATTTTGATCATGTTTAGATTTCAAACACTCTGGCCTAAACCCTTTTCAACCTTGATTTAATTCCCTGACTATATCTGAACCCCTCGTGATTAGTCATGTCTAGATGACCTGGCATGACTAAAACGACTTTGAATTCCTTGATCGTGATTATCAATCATAACTATGCATATTATCTTGCCTCTAAATTTTGCCTAAAACCTTGATTCTCGGTCACGACTATATGATTAGTTGTCGTGCCAAAATTTGGACTTGCTTATGTTTGAACCACTTTCTATTCATGTTGGAAATCGATTATGAAAATACTCATGTTTCGGTTTTATTCTTAAGACATGTTCAAGTTTGATTTCGTATTCATATCTCTATCGTGCCCAGTGAACTTAGACACTTCTAAATTTTAATCACGTTCGAACTTGGAACGTACTTCATGATCTTGTTAATCATACTCTCTAATCTTTAATCGTGCCTATAAGACCTTGACTTCGATTTATTTGCCTAAATGTTATCTCAATCGTGCCAAACCTTGTTTGGTCATGGTTAACCTTTCATCTTAATCGGGCTTGTGTAACCTTGGGGTTGATTTTCATCAACCAAAGTGTTACAGATCATTCCGTACCTGAACTCCATTATACCTTCGATCCTCTTAGTCATAACTAAGATCATGCCCTAATGACTTTATCTTATCTCTAAAAATCGTGCCTAAGATATTGCCTAAACTTTCTATCTGTTTCACCCCCCCCTTACCGGCCTTTAAATTTCGAGGACGAAATTTTTATAAGGTGGGTAGGATGTAAGCCCCCTGAATTTCAGGAATTTATTTTTGATTTTTTTTTCTAAAAAGAATTATTTGCGATAATAAATTCTTTATTGATTATTTTATCATTAAATACTCTTTTCCGTGCCTTTAATTCCTGGAGCATCAGAGATGCCAATCTCTGGAAACTCCCTTCTTGAGTTTTGTAGTGGACCAGATTATCTTCATTTTGATATATGGTGTCCCACTCAAACTTGTTCCCTTGTGCTCTATTTGCTTCGCACAACTTTCGGGTCAATTTAGACCAATTTATCGTCTGCCGTAATTTGTGACTTAATTTTCCAATTTAATTTCCGGGCCCGACATCGGTCCAATCTGTTCGACCCAATATATGATCCTGGCCTGTTTCGAGCCTACTGTGCGCTCGCTACTTGCGTGCCACGAAATTGGTCACCCTTGTGCTCACATTCCATCCATGATTTTAATTAGTTTGAAATTATTAATTAATTAAATCTTGGTCCCGAACTTGTCCGAACTTGGCCCAATACCGATCCCGTTTGGCGTAGACCCTGTCATGTCCACCCATACACCCCACCATTTTATTGGTATTTTTCCCCATTCAAAAATACCCCTCTATATATATATTCATTATATATATGTGTATATAGATTACACTCTATATATATATATGTATATATATACATGTAAATATCTCTCTCTCTCTCCTTATCCAAACACTCACACACACTCAACCTCACCTCACCTCACAGCAAAGGGAACCCCCCCCACCCCAGCCGACTTCTCCCTCTCTCTATCTAAATATCTCTCTCTCTAACTCTCTCTCTCTCTCTCATTTTCAAACACACTATCACCATCACTCCCCCTTTTCCCTCACAACCACACACCTCTCCCCTCTCTCCACCGACCTCTCTCTCTCCCTCTCACCATCACTCTCTCTCCTAGGTATGGAGAACACACACCCCCTCCTTTTACTACTACTACTACTACTGCTGTTATTACTCCTTCTTCTTCTTATTCTTCAACTCCTTCTTCTTTTCTTCATTTAACACACCACGTACCACCACCACAACCCCTGAGTTCTCCCTCGACCTTCACCTCCGCCGTGCCCCTGGCCGGAGCTCGACCTCCCCAGGCCGAGCAGCCCCCCGGCCGGCCTTGCCGTGCGCCACCGCGGGTGGCAGCAACAGCCGCAGAAGCATGCAGCAGCAGCTGCAGTTGCTGCAGTAGCAGCAGCAGCTGCGGGGCAGCAGCGCCGCCGCGCTCCGCCGCTCGTCGGAGTTCGCCGTAGCCGCCCCACAGGCCGGCGAGCCCCCTCGGCCAAGCTGGCCGCACAGCCGCGTGCGACAGCAGCAGCAGCGCGCGGTGGTCGCGCGTTCGCGCGCGCGTGTACGCCGTTGTGCACCGCTACGACGCCGTGGCTCGGCCTCCTTGGCCCCCGACCCCCTGGGCGACCTCAGGCGACCCCTCTTGGGTGGTCGTCGACCTTCCCGACGAGCCACGTAGGCGATTCGTGCGTTTCGTACCAAATCCCGTCGGCACGAGCTCGGAAACGAAGTCAAAAGTGCGCTCCGTCGCAGCAACTTTGCGTGCGTTTTCCGGGAGATCCGACCATTGGATCGGCGATCCGTCTGCTCCGTCTCCATCTCGGTATATCCCTCTTCAACCCTGTCAAGTTTCGTCCATTAATATTGTCGTTTGATACATCAAAACTGGCCACCAAGTTGACGTTTTAAATTGAACTGTTTTTGGACAGTTTTGTGACGCCAACTTCGTGGGTTCGTATCTTCGTCGTCGCAGCTCCGTTTTGCGCGCCGTCAGTTCCGGTGCACAGCTGGTATAACCCTCTTCCTGCCTCCTTTAGGTTTCATTTTATTATAAGCACGTTTGGTTGGTCGAATTCGACGCCAAAGTTGGTCGTCCGAATTCTTTAAATTGCACTTGTTAAATTCCAATTTTGAACCCGGGACTCCGGATTCAATTTCTGACACCACCAATAGACTTGTGGCGTCGTTCTGGCATGTTTTCATATAAAATTTGCCTGATTTGGAGAACGTGGGCCCTGGCACGCATTTCGGTACAAGGCGGGCCCCACCGTCCATATCAACGGGACTTTTTGACTTCGGCTCATCGGAATCCAATTCCGGACATACCGTTGGAATCGTCTCGTCAAAACAACTCCGTAGACATGTAGTTTGACGACTTTAGAGACCTTTGACCCTGACACGTTTTTCGGTGCAAAGTGGTTCCAACGGCGGACACCATTTTGGCCCGAAATTACCGTTTTGTCCCTGTGTCCAAATTGGACTTTTGGACAAGCTATCCTAGCTAATTTGACCATTCTGGACACGTTGGTGATATTTGTTTTATCATCCGATAATATTGTAGATATTTTTATATGTCACCCTTAGTTATAATTAATTCTTATTGTCCGTATTTCGGAATTAGTACAACCTGATATTTTATTACTTAGTCTAGATTGATCCCATCTGACCAAGGTTGACCTATTGACCAAAAGTCAACTGAAGGTCAACCGTTGACCTAGTTTGACCGAGTTGACTTATTTTTGACCTAGTTGTCCTGGTGTGACTTAGTTGACCAATTGGTTAGAGTTTGACCTAGTTGACTAGATTATTGAACACGGTTGACCCGAGTTGACCAAGGGTTGACTTGGACCTAGAAGGACCTAGAATTACTTAGAACACATCGTAGATTACTTTTATTTCATGTTAGACACTTTGTAACCTGTGTTATTCTAAATAGGACTCTGTGACTTCAGTTTGGACCTTACACTTATCAGCAGCTGTTCAGGTTATCAGGCGAGTACATTCTCTGACCGTTTCATACTTGTTCAGGCTTTACTTCTTGCTCTAGATTACTTTACTTGTTGCTGTCACATTTGTAACACGGATTGGTACTATATGGATCTTTACATGAGATGTTATCCCCCTCGGGAGCATCGGGTACTTCATGTTATGTGTGTTTCACTATCATCATGTACACCTATGCTTTCATCATTCATGTGCACTCATATGATCATGTACTCTCATGCTCACAGAGCTCTCATGTATACTATCATGTGCACCCTTTCATGGGCCCCATGTGATATCATGTACAATAACGTAACCTGTACAGATCCTTGTGTATTGATTGGGGATACGGGGGAGTGCTAGTAGTCGTGTGAACAATTCCAAAGTAGTGTATTCATGTGCAAACTCGATCATGTACAAATCCGTCCGTTCACATGTGCTATCTCGTACTCTGACTCACTAGCCACTGTTAGTTCTCTATTTATAGTAGATATTTCATTACAGCTATCTCTTTTACAGCGTATATTTCCTTTCAGCAGTTCATGTATCTTACTCTATTGCCTGTATCGTATTTCCTAACATGATATGAACTGTGTGAGATGTATTGTGCTCGTTCCTGTCCTGACTGGACCTGTTGATAAATTTTACAGATAGCTTGGAGGTTACCTGCTAGCCTAGAGGAGACACAGTAGAGGTTGGAGTAGATAGCTAGAGTTCTTCTTATTTATTTTTGGTTGTCCTGAGTTGTATTATTTTTATGCTTGTTGAGTTGGTGATGATTACACCGGGATTTATTTCTCTCTGTTGTACTTATCTTGTAGATTCATAGTTATCTTATCGTGCTTCTTCTAGTTTGGATGATTGAGTTGTATCCTGCTGTGATTGTCCTCCGTACGGAGAGTATATCATATTGTATTTAGTTTTAACTGTGACCTAGAACAGCGTTCTACCGCCGACACTGCGGCGTAGGCTGGGCGTGGTTACGTACTTGTACCCGAACAGTGGGTGCGGGTCGTGACAACAAGACATTGCCGAGATATGCAGGCGTCGTTATCTAAACTTGATACAAAGGGGAGCTGGTGGACGATTAATTAAGCCGATAGCTGTCACGACCCGCACCCGCTTTTCGGACGCGAGAGCGTGAGCAAGCCAGCTAAGCATCAAGCGGACTCCAGCCCGGCTTGAATACGTAAACGCTGTCACTGCTATGACAATGGGCCTAATCAAGGTAAGACAAAACTATATCTCAATCCATAATAAGAATAATAAACAAGGATGAACAAGTATGGGTCGTGGTCTGCAGCCCACTAGCATATATGTCCGATTAGACTCTAAGAAAAGATATGAGTCTATAAATGTAACTAATAAGAAAAGTATATCATGATAAGGAACATAAGGCACGAGCGGATAATAAACACGATAACGATACCTGAATCCTGCAAGAACCGCAAATTCTCCGCCATCCAGAACTACTAGCTAACTCCATACAATGCCTAAACCTGAGAAGATCATCAGGTCCTCAGAGGACATAGCAAGATACATAATATACATGCCTATCTAACAGTTTTATCATGCGCTGTCACGCCCCGATTCCGTCGAATCGATAGTCGTCCCCCGGGCGTGATGCCGTGCGAACCTAAGTTGCGTTCGCACAAGGCATAGTCATAAGGTTATCCGAAACACAACATCAATTTAGAGTACGCAGAGAAATTGAACAACACATTTGAAATGGAAATAGACTTTTCATTGATAATATGAACTTTACATAGACTTCTTTTTACAATCATTGCCGCGCGGGCTACAACATGACTTCGACTTACAAAAGTGAACGCCGATGAGATAGTCGTTCCATACATTATACCCTTTTATACAAGTAAAAACCAATACATATTTCCACCTGCTATGGCGGGAAGTCGAGTCGTCATTTTTCTTTGGACTGATGTGCGGGTCTTCTTCAAAAGGAAATCCAGAAAACAAGCCTTCTCACGGACGAGGCTTCAAAAGAATGCACGCCGCCTTGAGCTTTAGTTGGCACGCCCTTCGTAGTTCGGGGTACCTGCGTGGAGAGCGAGGATCAGTACATTACACTTTGTACTGGTGCGTGGCTATTTAAATTTCCAAGCTCTCATTTGGTTGAAGAGTTTATATGACTTAGAGTATGAATGTTTCTAACCATCCTAATGGATTACAAACAAGTAATGACAAGCATAGTGAATCTTTACGTTGAAACTTACCCCGGCGGACCGCGTCGCGCCTTATGAAACTTACCATGTTCTTTTCTTTCCAATTGTTAACTTTTGCATATTATGTGCTATACTTCGTGTGTTGGTCACTGGCTCCCAGAGCCATTGTGGACTCCTTTTTGCTTTGATTAGACGAGGCCCTTTCAGCGCGAGTAGCGAGCCCCGCTGCAAGTCCTCGCCTAACGTTGTGCCCAGCACAGCTTTTGTATTTGTTTCCTTTCTTGGCCGCAACGGTCCCGTGGCCCCGGGTTGCCGTTCGGGGAAACTCTACCTTGTCGACAAGTTGTCCATGACCGTGCAAAGACCATTTTTCTTCTTTTTTTGTTATTAAGACATAGCCTACCATTCTCCTTGAAAACTCAATTCTTTTCCCGTGTTCGTGCCTTTCGTGCCTTTGCATTTCGTGCCTTTCGTGCCTTTCGTGCCTTTGCATTTATCTTTTTCTTCGTACCAACACTATCGTTTTTTGCCTAAGAAGGGGGTCGAGAAGAGAAGGGTCAGCCACTCACCTTGAGTTTACCTTGGCGAGCGAACTTGTTGGTCGCGCTAGACGTCGCCTACGCGATTACCTGAAATCGCACAAGCAACCGATTAGAACACTGCATTATTCAAAGAGTTCGATAGGAAATGCGAGTTCGAAATGCAAGCCATGAAAACCATCGAAAACATCCACGAAACGCATTCAGAAAACAAAGCCAAAACCAACGCAAGCGGCGTGAAAAGCAGAGCAACAGGAGGTCTCTCCCGACTCAGCCGCAGAGTCAATCCTCGAGGCGCAACCCGCTGAATATGGGACTTGGTTCCGAAGAAGACATTCCATAACGAGGAATGGATCTTAATTCAACCGTTCCCGTTCGATCGACTCGGTCGATCCCGACCTATCGGTCCCGGCCGAATCGATAGCGACAGTGTTCCTTTCTCGCGCACCCCGTGGACAGAGTACGGGGCACGATGTAGGGACGGGGCACTACACCATAACCAACTAAGAAAAAGTTTCGTCCTCGAAACTTAAGAATAGAACCTACCTCTATGAAAATAATAAAGGGAACTTTTCCCTCATCTCTGACTCGAGTTCCCATGTCGACTCCTCTGCCGCATGGTTCCTCCAGAGTACGCGGACGAGAGGGATCGCCCGATTTCGAAGTAACTTATCCTTGCGTTCTAAAATTTGAACTGGCGCTTCGACGTAGGATAAGTCAGACTTCAGCTCTAGCTGGCCAAAATCCACCACGTGGCTAGGGTCGTGCACGTACTTCCGCAGTTGGGAGACGTGGAAGACATTGTGTACACCTTCAAGCGCCGGTGGTAGGGCAATCTTATAGGCTACGGGGGCGACCCGCTCGAGTATTTCGAACGGCCCAACGAATCTCGGACTCAGCTTCCCCTTCACGCCGAACCGAGTAACTCCACGCATGGGTGACACCTTCAGGAACACGTGATCGCCTACACAGAACTCAAGCGGTCTTCGATGGGTGTCGGCATAGCTCTTCTGCCGACTCTGTGCAATCTTTAGTCTTTCCCGAATTAGCTTGACCTTCTGCACTGTCTGTTCAACCAGCTCCGGGCCGAGTATCTGCCGTTCCCCGACTTCATCCCAGCAAATGGGCGATCTGCACTTCCGACCGTACAAGGCTTCATACGGCGCCATTTGGATGCTGGACTGGTAGCTATTGTTATATGCAAATTCTACCAACGGTAAGTGGACGTCCCAGCTTGATTTGAAGTCGATTGCGCAGAGCCGTAGCATGTCTTCGAGAATCTGATTAACGCGCTCCGTTTGGCCGTCAGTCTGTGGATGGTAAGCTGAACTGAACTGCAACTTGGTACCCAGCGCCGACTGAAGGCTACTCCAGAATCGCGACATGAACCGTGAATCCCGATCAGAGACGATGGATACTGGAACTCCGTGCAGCCGTACGATCTCGTCAAGATAAATCTGCGCCAGCCGATCAACGCTCCAAGTAACTTTAATGGCAATGAAGTGCGCTGACTTGGTTAATCGATCGACGATGACCCAAATGGCGTCGCTCCCCCGTGGTGTCTTCGGCAGGCCAACAATAAAGTCCATCGTGACATGATCCCATTTCCACTCTGGAATGGCAAGGTTCTGCATCTCCCCGCCCGGTCGCTGATGCTCAGCTTTCACCTGCTGACAGGCCATGCATTGTGACACGAAGAGCGCCACATCTCTCTTCATCCCGTGCCACCAGAAGGTCGTCCGGAGGTCCTTGTACATCTTGGTACTGCCTGGATGCAAGGTATATTTCGCGTGATGCGCCTCCGACATAATCTCCTTTCGTAGTTCAGAATCATCCGGAACACATAGTCGGCCATTCAATCGCAGCGCACCGGTCTTGTCTTCCGCAAAGTCGGTCACACTACCTGTTGAAATTTGCTCGCGCATTTTCTTCAGGTACGGATCATCCTTCTGAGCGGCCATGATCTTTTCCAGCAAACTCGGCCCTAACTGCAGCTGCGCCAACCGTATATCTCTGAATCGAACCCGGAGATCGATGCCCATTTCTTCGAGATCTTGTAGTAGTCTGCGGTCGATGGATAGCGAGGCAAGGTATTTCCGACTCAGAGCGTCCGCCACCACATTTCCCTTACCCGGAGTGTAGTCGATCGTCAAGTCATAGTCCTTGATTAGTTCGAGCCAGCGCCGCTGTCGTAAGTTCAGTTCCTTCTGGGTGAAGAGATACTTGAGGCTCTTGTGGTCGGTATAGATCGCGCACGCCACGCCATATAGATAGTGACGCCACAATTTCAACGCGAACACAATCGCCGCTAACTCCAAGTCGTGCGTAGGATAGTTCTTCTCGTGCGGCTTCAACTGTCTGGAGGCGAATGATATCACCTTGTTCCGCTGCATGAGCACACATCCCAAGCCCTGGCCTGAAGCATCGCTGAATATCTGGAAACCCTCTGGCCCATGCGGAAGTGCGAGTATGGGTGCCGAAATCAGCCGCTGTTTTAGCTCCTGGAATGAAGCTTCACAGTCATCCGACCACTCATACGCGACTCCCTTTTGAGTGAGGCGAGTCAGTGGCGATGCAATCTTCGCGAAGTCTTTCACGAAGCGTCGATAGTATCCCGCCAAACCAAGAAAGCTTCTAATCTCGCTAGCAGACGCAGGCCTCTTCCAATCAGCAACGGCTTCCACTTTCTTCGGGTCGACTGCGATGCCTTCGGACGAAATGATGTGACCAAGAAAGGATACGCTGCTGAGCCAAAATTCACACTTACTCCGCTTCGCAAATAGCTGGTTCTCTCGAAGTGTCTGGAGCACGGTCCGCAGATGTTCTGTATGCTGCGCCCTGTCTTTCGAGTAGACGAGGATGTCGTCAATAAAGACTACCACAAATTTATCAAGGAAGGGTCGAAACACCCGATTCATTAGGTCCATGAAGGCGGCAGGGGCGTTCGTCAGGCCGAATGGCATCACCAGGAACTCGTAGTGGCCGTACCGAGTGCGAAAGGCTGACTTTTGCACGTCGTCCGACTTGATCTTGAGCTGATGATAGCCTGAGCGGAGATCAATCTTTGAAAATACCGAGGCGCCTTGCAGTTGATCGAATAGGTCGTCTATACGGGGCAATGGGTACTTGTTCCGGATGGTGGCCTTGTTAAGCTCTCGGTAATCGACGCACAGACGCATGGACCCATCCTTCTTCTTCACGAACAATACGGGCGCTCCCCACGGTGAAACACTAGGCCGAATAAACCCTCTATCGAGTAATTCTTGTAACTGGGTTTTGAGTTCCTTCAGCTCGGCGGGGGCCATTCTGTACGGGGCCTTTGAAATCGGTCGAGTATCGGGGAATGTATCGATGCTGAACTCGATCTCTCGGTCGGGGGGCATGCCGGGTAGCTCGTCCGGGAACACATCGGGGAATTCTGCCACAACGTCGGTCTGACCTACGTTTGCACCTTCCTGTCGCATGTCTCGGACGGACGCCAAGTAGCCTTCGCACCCAGAATGCAGCATCCTCCGAGCAGAGATTGCCGAGATCAACATGCAGGTCGACGACGCCTCACCACACGAAAAGCAGAATTCAGGCACTCCTGGTATGCGGAAAGTGACCGTCTTCCTGGCACAGTCTATGGTTGCGTTGCACGGCCCGAGCCAATCCATCCCCAGAATGATATCGAAGTCATTCATGTCTAGGACCATCACGTCCAGACCGATCTTTTGACCGCCGATACAGATAATCCCGTCGGTGCAGGCTGAATTAGTGAGTATTGGTGTGCCCGAAGGTGTGCTCACGCTAAGGTCGAGGTCTAATGATACTAACGGAAATTTGTGCTCGGCGACAAAGTCCGCCGCTATAAAACTATGCGAAGCACCTGAATCAAATAGTACGCGAGCAGGCACATTATTAAAACTAAGTATACCTGTCACGACCGTGTCTGAGGCAAGCGCTTCATCTCGAGTCAAGGCGTAGACGCGTCCTTGTGCATTCGGACGCCTGTCTTGATGGTTTGGTTGGGCAGGCTGAGCAGGTCGAGGCGCCTGCCCTCGATTCTCTTGACGGTTTTGTTGGGGAGGGACATTGTGATTCAGTCGGGGATTCTGGCAGTCTCGGGCATAGTGACCCCTCCGCCCACAAGTATAGCACTCTGCCTTGGCAAAGCAGTGGTCGGCGGTATGCCCAAGCCGATTGCAACTCTTGTATCGTGGTAACGGGTTCTTGCCTTGGTAGCCGCTAGTGTGTGGATGCTTTGACACGTGATCGTTGCCTCCCATGTAGCCAGGACGTTTGTGATTGGAGCGGTGAGCAACGTCTTCGGCACCGGAAGAATGTAGGCTCTCAAGACGGAGAGCGTGATTTAGAGCCTCGCCCGTGGTCTTGTACTCCGGGACGCCGACGTGCGCACCAATAGATTGTCGCAGTCCCACTTCGAACCGTCGCACGCGGCACTCTTCAGTAGACAGAAACGCACCAGCGAACTTGGACAATTTGTTGAACTCTGCGGCGTACTGTTGCACGGTCCTACTCCCCTGCTTCAATGACATGAATTCGTTTTCCTTTGCTTGGCGAAAGGCAGACGGAAGGTACTCGAGTTCGAAGGCCTTGCGGAACGTAGCCCAAGAGATCGGCGCGGTGGTCTGGTCCGGTCGGATCGCTCGCTTGCGTACGGCCCACCAGTCGTGCGCGTTCAACCGTAGTTGAAGTTGTGCGCAGGCGACTTGCTTTGAGTCTTCGATGCCGAGGAGCTCGAAGTGGTCTTCTAGTTCTTCCAGCCAATCGATCGCAATGGAAGGACCCTCGGTGCCGCTGAAAGAGGTGCGACACGCCTTCTTGAATTCTGACACTTCGAAGTTGTACTTCTTTGGTGCCACAGGTTGAAGCTCGGGCTCCGCCGTGTCGACTTCAATGGGTGGAATCGTCGGCACGGTGGCAGCAGGTACGGTGATGGTAGGTGCCGTCGCAGAATTCCCGTTGGCCGCAAACGTCTGAACGATCTGCTGCAGTGTATCCATCTGCTTTTGTTGAAGTTTGATGTGCGCATCGAAGCGAGCTTCGAACTGGGCCTGTCGTTCCTCTACTCGTTGATGTCGGCTCTCGGACTGGTTCCGCTGCGCCTCCATCATGCGCAGCATCCTTTCGATTGTATCGTTAGAAGGTCCGGCCTGCCGACGATGCGAGCTACTAGAGCCACTGGAAGCGCTCTGTTCTTGCTCGGCCGTGGGTTCCGCCACTTCTGCGATACGAAGGCAACGCATCAGTCTCAAATTATTACGGACTCATTGTATGGAACAACTTATCTCATCGTTGCGTGGTCAATGGTTTAAAACTCTAGACGCGAGGCCAAAGGATGTAAAGCCGTGCTCTGATACCATTATGTCACGCCCCGATTCCGTCGAATCGATAGTCGTCCCCCGGGCGTGATGCCGTGCGAACCTAAGTTGCGTTCGCACAAGGCATAGTCATAAGGTTATCCGAAACACAACATCAATTTAGAGTACGCAGAGAAATTGAACAACACATTTGAAATGGAAATAGACTTTTCATTGATAATATGAACTTTACATAGACTTCTTTTTACAATCATTGCCGCGCGGGCTACAACATGACTTCGACTTACAAAAGTGAACGCCGATGAGATAGTCGTTCCATACATTATACCCTTTTATACAAGTAAAAACCAATACATATTTCCACCTGCTATGGCGGGAAGTCGAGTCGTCATTTTTCTTTGGACTGATGTGCGGGTCTTCTTCAAAAGGAAATCCAGAAAACAAGCCTTCTCACGGACGAGGCTTCAAAAGAATGCACGCCGCCTTGAGCTTTAGTTGGCACGCCCTTCGTAGTTCGGGGTACCTGCGTGGAGAGCGAGGATCAGTACATTACACTTTGTACTGGTGCGTGGCTATTTAAATTTCCAAGCTCTCATTTGGTTGAAGAGTTTATATGACTTAGAGTATGAATGTTTCTAACCATCCTAATGGATTACAAACAAGTAATGACAAGCATAGTGAATCTTTACGTTGAAACTTACCCCGGCGGACCGCGTCGCGCCTTATGAAACTTACCATGTTCTTTCTTTCCAATTGTTAACTTTTGCATATTATGTGCTATACTTCGTGTGTTGGTCACTGGCTCCCAGAGCCATTGTGGACTCCTTTTTGCTTTGATTAGACGAGGCCCTTTCAGCGCGAGTAGCGAGCCCCGCTGCAAGTCCTCGCCTAACGTTGTGTCCAGCACAGCTTTTGTATTTGTTTCCTTTCTTGGCCGCAACGGTCCCGTGGCCCCGGGTTGCCGTTCGGGGAAACTCTACCTTGTCGACAAGTTGTCCATGACCGTGCAAAGACCATTTTTCTTCTTTTTTTGTTATTAAGACATAGCCTACCATTCTCCTTGAAAACTCAATTCTTTTCCCGTGTTCGTGCCTTTCGTGCCTTTGCATTTCGTGCCTTTCGTGCCTTTCGTGCCTTTCGTGCCTTTGCATTTATCTTTTTCTTCGTACCAACACTATCGTTTTTTGCCTAAGAAGGGGGTCGAGAAGAGAAGGGTCAGCCACTCACCTTGAGTTTACCTTGGCGAGCGAACTTGTTGGTCGCGCTAGACGTCGCCTACGCGATTACCTGAAATCGCACAAGCAACCGATTAGAACACTGCATTATTCAAAGAGTTCGATAGGAAATGCGAGTTCGAAATGCAAGCCATGAAAACCATCGAAAACATCCACGAAACGCATTCAGAAAACAAAGCCAAAACCAACGCAAGCGGCGTGAAAAGCAGAGCAACGGGAGGTCTCTCCCGACTCAGCCGCAGAGTCAATCCTCGAGGCGCAACCCGCTGAATATGGGACTTGGTTCCGAAGAAGACATTCCATAACGAGGAATGGATCTTAATTCAACCGTTCCCGTTCGATCGACTCGGTCGATCCCGACCTATCGGTCCCGGCCGAATCGATAGCGACAGTGTTCCTTTCTCGCGCACCCCGTGGACAGAGTACGGGGCACGATGTAGGGACGGGGCACTACATGCGCAAGCAAAATAAACAAAAAAAATAGGAATACGACAAATGAAGACGAACACGAACACGAATACGAACACACGAACACGAATACGAACACACGAACACTAGAACAACTACGCATAAATGAACTGCCGGATGAACGAAACACGAGATCAATGGAAGAACCAAATCCTCATCCCGAGTGTTGACTCTCTGGTTTGAACTAAGCACTAACCCTCGTCCCGAGTGTAGGACTCTCTGGTCAGCTCACGGCAAGACACCCTCATCCCGTGTGTGGACTTTCTGGTGTAATTGGTCAACCCTCGTCCCGAGTGTGGACTCTCTGGTGCCAATGATCACGACAAACACCCTCGTCCCGAGTGTGGACTCTCTGGTGCACCAAACAACCCTCGTCCCGAGTGTGGACTCTCTGGTTGTGTACAACGATAATCAAGGCTATGGCAGTTCACTACATGCACTCGTTCTATGACACGAATCAAGTAAGGTACTAACGAGAACTTCAAGCATGAAACACAAGACCAAACATGAACACGGTTATATGCAATGAAACAACTCAAAAGAATAAAATATGAAAAGCACATGTCCATAAACAATTAAAGACTGAAACTGAAATGAAATGCATGTAAATAAAACTATAGAGGGAGGCAAGGTATACTTGCCTGGAGGTTGCACGCAGATCCAATAACATATAGTCAACTGGTAAGCCGATGAGTCCAAATCATCATAACTCTCTTCAAAAGCTGAAACGGACATTGCCAACATTCTTAGAATAGTCAAATTAGCTAGGATTGCATGTCCTTAAGTCCAATTTGGATACAAAAGCAAAACGGTAATTTCGGGTCAAAACGGTGTCCGTCGTTGGACCCGCTTTGTACCAAAAAGCGTGCCAGAGTCAATGGTCTATAAAGCCGTCAAACTACATGTCTACGGATCCGGTTTTCTGATACGAACCCAATGGTATGTCCAATTTTGGATTCCGGCGGGCCGTGCACAAAATCGCCCGTTGAGTCGGACCGTGGGGCCGCAAAACGGCGATCCGATCAACTGTCTCAGAATTGGACCAAACTTGGCATACAGGACCAGAAAAATAATACGATCCTGTTGGCGCAAGTTTCGTCTCGATCTGGCGAGCGTGCACGAAGTAATTAAGAAACTTGTACCGAGGCCGATACGGTGAATTTCGACGGATACGTATCAAATTCGTCGTGCACACGCGACCAATTTGAATTCCGTCAAAGTCCACACGCCCACGAATCCGTTACGCACCTTTCAATGCTTACGGTGCGCGACCACGTCGCCCGGATTGGCGGGACGCACATCTTATCGGAAGATTTTCCTATTTTCCATATTTTTGAAAACAGATTTTTGTTGAACTTCATCAACGATTTAATTCATGCACACACATCGAAAAACAGAACTACAAGTTGCGTTTTGATCTTGATTATGTTAACTTTAATTTTGTTTAATTATTTTATGAAAACTATTAAAGCATAGATCGAAATCCGGCTTCCAAGTTGGGTCCTCGGCTGTCACTAATGCTCTATTTTCTGCAAGTTTTCTCGGGAATTTTGGCTCGATCTCTCGAGCGAACCCTGGGGTTTTACCCGAAACTATTTGGGGGGTTTGAAGGGGTTCATATAGGCTCTCTAACGCAATTTACGGAATTGCAAACGATCTACTACGTGAAGAGAAAGGACGATGATAACAGGGTACCTGCGTTCGGTTACTGCTGCTGCTTGCCGACTGCTCCTCTGCGCGCGCGCTGCCTCCCTGGCCGCCGTCCGGCGGTTCCCCGGCGGCGCTCCGCAGTCGTGGTGGCCGCCCATGGGTCTGGGTGCTAGGGTTTTGAACCATCTCGCATATACGTGCGTGTATATATATAAGGAGAGACGAGAGAAAGCAGGGCTCGGTTTGGGGTCTTCGGCTGGCCTGGGTCTGCTCGGCTGGGGGAAAAATTAAGTCGGGTTGGGCTATTTGCTAGTGTATTGCTGTCACCAGGTCGGTTTTAGTAGGAAGAATTCAGGTGGGCTTGGCTCTTAGTTCACATGGGCTCTCAGGAGTTTGGGTCTTGAATGGGCTGTGAGCATGGGCTTATTTATTTAGTATTTGGTTTCCCTTTTCTTTTTATTCTAATATATATACATATATATATATATATATTCATAAATATATATACACATGTACGTATACATATACCATATATATATATATACACACATATACATATATTTATAATATATATTTATATACAAATACACATATACACCTAAATACATATATTTATTTATATTTACATACTCTTACACAAAAAAAAATATATATATACAAACTCTTACACACATATAATATATATATATATATTTATATATATATATATATATATATATATATATATATATATATTATATATATATATATATATATATATATATATATATATATATATATATATATATATATATATATATATATACTCATACACACATATATATCTTTATTTACACACATCTATTTATATATACCTCATATATATATATATATATATATATATATATATATATATATATATATATATATATATGTGTGTGTATGAGTATATATATATATATATATATATATATATATATATATATATATATATATATATATATATATATATATATATATTTTATATATATATATATATACACACACACACACACACACACATATATATATATATATATATATATATATATATATATATATATATATATATATATATATATATATATATATACATATAAAAATACTCAATTAACCAATATAATAATATCTATTAGTAATAAACATATTTATTTAATCACCAAAATTAATAAAATAATAATAAAATAATTAAAAGGGGTGGTTTGGTGAATTCCATACTATTCACCTTTATCCGGGTCCAGAAAATTGTACAAATATGGTAAAACAATATTAATAATAAAAATACCAATTTTTGTACAAATATTCAAATAGTTAAAAATGTACATCAATACTCAAAATAATTTAGGGACTATTTGTACACACATAAATATGCCTACATGGTCGTCTTTGGTCTCACTACATACCTACAAAGGCTTGGATTCGGTTCGGGCCCAGTTCAGGCTAAGTTGGTACAATCGGGTCATCTAAAATCAATATATCTAATTAATAAATAAATAATTCATCGGTGGGGGTTAAGTCGCAACTTAGCCTGGTTTTTCCTAGTTAGGGCATCACTATGGCTCAGTCTTCCTTGGCATGGCTAATACACTAGTTAAGGCACGCCACTTGCACTATCCGTGCCATGATTCTAGTCGTCTGGTACTTCAAAACTTAACCATGGCTACCGTAATAATTAACTAAACAATTATCTATAAAATTCTAAAAATTACCATTTAAATAAATAATAAAAAAAATATTTTCAAAATTTTCGGGAAGGGAGGCTACAAATCTACCCACCTTAAAAATAATTTCGTCCTCGAAATTCTAATTCGTAACTATTCATTAAAATTCAAAGCCTACTATTACCTTAATCTCCTCAAATTTTAATTCCTCAAAAATAGTTTATAACCTCGTTCTAATCATTTTGTAAATACGAAACTCTCAAGAACTTCTACCCACCTTTGGTTATACTACTCCTCAAAACACGGTTACTAAAGTCTTCTAACTAGTTGCTAGCGATTCTACCAATAGATATCTAGGCCTATGGCAACTATAATCCTTCATATCTATAAACAACCAAAACTCAATAATTATACAATATTATACTATAATTTAAGGATTTCTGATAGATTCTAGACAGTACGATCGTTCGTCACCTCGAAATAAAAGGGACGAGAATCAATGGTACGAAAAATAAGGAAGTATAATCGAGAACAAACTTGGAGTTTTCAAAGACGTAGAGAATTTCTAGAAGAATTTTCAAGGCAGTGTGGATTGAGATTCCTAAGGGTTTAGTCAGTTGCACAGGCTCGTACCAGTACAGTTACGTAACCGATACGATATGCTCTGACCTGCATGGGCCACCAAAAAAACTTGTCACGACTCGTACCCGCTTTTCAGGACGCGAGAGCGTGAGCAAGCCAGCTACGCATCGAGCGGAACTCCAGCCCGGCTCGAATACGTAAACGCTGTCACTGCTATGACAATGGGCCTAATCAAGGCAAAACTATATCCCAATCCACAATAAGAATAATAAACAAGGATGAACAAGTATTGGTCGTGGTCTGCAGCCCACTAGCATATATGTTCGATTAGACTCTAAGAAATGATATGAGTCTATAAATATAACTAATAAGAAAAGTATATCATGATAAGGAACATAAGGCACGAGCGGATAATAAATACGATAACGATACCTGAATCCTGCAAGAACCGCAAATCCTCCGCCATCCAGAACTACTAGCTAACTCCATGCAATCGCTAAACCTGAGGAGATCATCAGGTCCTCAGAGGACATAGCAAGATACATAATATACATGCCTATCTATCACGACCCGCACCCTAGAGTAAGGGCACGAGAAGTGGGTACGTCCAGCCTACGCCGCAGTGTCGGCGGTAGAACGCTGTCCTAGGTCAATCATCTAACAATATAAAGGTACCTGTACAGTATATACTCTCCGAATGGAGGTGACATAACAGAATACAATCTCAATCACATCTAGGGTAAAAGAATGAAAGATATATAGATAGACAGTAACTCAAGAGAACAGTACAATAGATGAAATAAGTCTAAGTGTCTAGGACAACATGACATCCAGAATGTCAACCCAATATACAAAATAAGTCTAAGAGTCTGTACATCTCAACATCTTAAAATACAACTCAGAATGTGAGACAAAAAGATAATATGAAAAAGACTGTCTAGCTAAACTGGTCTAGACTACTGGGGCAACATCCTCAGCTGCACCTGGATCCTGCTGAGGGTCCAAACATAAGTGTCATCTAGTCCTGCTCCATAATAGGTAGACACCAGGGTCTCATCTCATCCTCTGTAATATTTTCAACAGGTCCAGTCAGGACAGGAACGAGCACAATACATCTCACGTAGTGCATAGTATGATAGGAAATATAAAGCATGTAATAGAGTAAAATACAGAAACCGCTGAAGGAAGATACATGTAGTAAAAGAGATAGCTGTAAAGAAATATCTACTGTATATAGAGAACTGTAAGTGGCTAGTGATGTAGAGTACAAGATAGGCATGTGAATGGCTAGAATTTATACATGATTACACTACTGAGTTTGCACATGATTACACTACTTTGAAATTAATCACATGTCCACTTCTACTCCCCCGTTTCCCCAATCAATACACAAGGATCCATTCAGGTTATGTTAAGATTCGTGATAAGCCCATAAATGGGTGATACATGAGTGATTCATGAAGATTCACGAAGGCTCGGTGATCATGAGAGTACATGAGTCACTAGCTGATATATGAAGATATATGATAATAGAAGCATGAGATACATGATGTAAGTGAAACACACGTGACAAAAGTATCTGATGCTCCCGAGAGGGATAACATCTCATGAAAAGATCCATATAGTACCAATCCGTGATAACAATCGTGTCAGCATCAAGTAAAGTAATCTAGAGCAAGAATATAAATCCTGGCAAGTATGAAACGGTCAGAGAATGTACTCGCCTGATAACTGAATGTCTGAAGAGGATATACTGCCTAAGGAGAGATGTATGGCTCCTAATCAGAGCAATACAAGTCACAATGTATCTACAATGGTAAAAATAAAGTATACAATGCATACTACATGATTCAAGGCCAATCTGGTCAAAAGTCAACTGTTGGTCAACTCTTAGTCAACTCAACAGTCAAACTAGGTCACAGGAAGTCATACTAGGTCACAGGAAATCAAACTAAGTCAATAAAGTCAAACAAGGTCAAACAAGTCAAAGTTAGTCAAATCTAGGTTAAGTCAACCCTTGGTCAACATTCTAGTCAAACTAGTCAAGTTATCTAGGGTTTTGGTCAACAATGGTCAGACTAGTCAAATACTAGTCAACATGATCAATCTGGGTCAAGTCTAGGTCAAACTTAGACTAACTAAGGTTTTGGTCAAACAAAGACTAGTCAGCAAGGTAATAGGTCAATGGTCAACTATCTAAGTCAATACTCCATGAGACTAACTCAACCCATGACATCCTCTAAGTATTCACTTAACCCCATACATATCTAATCTACATAGGTCCTTCCACAAAACCCAAGTCACAATAATACACTCATATATAGGTCAAACCTAAACCAACTAGTTATAGCCTAGGGTTAGTCAAACATGAGTCAACTAGTCCTTCTATGTTCACCAGCCATTTCTAGGTCAATTAGGTCATGGTTGACCTATAGTTGACTTTGGTCAACAATAGTCAAACAAGGGTCATTAGAGTACCTAGGTCAAGGGGTACTTAGACAAATTAGGGTCACCCCTAACTTGGCCATAGGCTAGTAACTAGGTTCCTAGGCTAATACCATATAGGTATCTATCTCTATACAATATATATATATACACATATATATAACTTTACATATAATATATATATATAATATATATATATATATATAT